>JAQGAL010000054.1:0-11467 GCA_034697385.1 Lithobius mutabilis | reverse complement strand
TACTATTATGACCTTATTTGTAGATAACATAATTACCTTTCCAACGGTTATTTAAAATTCAAAATCGGTCAAATAGTTCCTTCACAATCACGAAAACACCAAAAAGGCGTTTCCGCCATCTTGATGACGTCATAAAATCATGACGTCATCATCCAACAAAGTGGTTCTATATCAAAATCTTCTTTCTATGGTATACTCTAATACTCCACCGATTTTTAAGCTTCTACCCCAAAGTGAGCAATTCACCTTCTTTTTTCCCTAACTCCCTGTACTAGTCAGTCTGCTTTCTGTTACTTCACACACAGGCCGTGTAAAGTAGAGGTGTACCAAATCGTGATTTTAAGTTATCAGTGGCAGCAGTGACTGTTTCCCAAAAGTAACAGTGACAAATAAGTTAGTAACATCAAAGTTAGTAGCATCAAAACTGTGACAAAAAACGTAATTTCGCATTTTTACTAGAAATACCAGAACGATAAAAAATCAATTCATTCATAGAAATATAATTATTTATTTGTAGAAAAAATGTATGCATCGAAGACAGAAGGAGACCGAAAGACATTCTTTAGAGATTCATTGAAGAATGAAGTCGAAGGTAAAAATAAATCCAAGCATCCCTTGAAGAACAAGAACGAAGATTGTTTCTTCACTCCTCAACGAAAAGCAATCGAAGAACAAAAACGAATCCATGAAAGGAAGAGGGAAACAGCTGCAGCAAGTGAATCAGGAATGCATGCAAGAGGAGAAGATGGCAACTGGGCAACTTAATGAATAAAGTTCAAGCTTTACGAATTTTTTTATATTTTATGACAAATCAGAAAATTTTATGACAAATCTATGACTTTACCCAAACGTGAAGAATTTCACGTGAAGAATTTCATGAATTTTATGAATTTTATGACAAATGGGAGGCATGACACAGAATGGTGCAAGCAAATCGTCGATGTCTTGAGCTAGGCACGTGTTGCAACATTCTATAGTTGCAACAATACAACTATAGAATGCTACAAGTATATCCAACCTACTACCACCAAAAATAACACTTACCTGTTTGTGTTAACGAGTGAATTCTAGTGTCCACCCAAGGAAGAACGCACAAGATTTTTTTTAAGGCAAATTCCAACACTGTGGTCTTTGATAGCTGATGGTCATATAGCGTTGCAACATTCCATCCTCGTCGTCTAACTGTAAACCAATCAAACCCGGCGCGGACAGTCAAGTTAAATGTAAAAATTCCAACACAGCAAGGAGATTCGTCACGAATAAGTGAGTCTACGAAGCGCCAACATAGGTCCTTGGTCCAAATTCCTGCAAACAATAACAAGGTTTAAAAGGGCTCTGAATCATGGAGAGGAAAGAGAGAGTCAGGAAGGTTTGGGCTTACCATTCGCGGGTATTCTACCATCGCCACCCGGGGTTGGCCGTTTTGAAGGAATTTGCACGTACTTTCTAAGTCTAAAAGAACAATAACTATGCATTTTATAATTTTTTATTTAAAATATCATAATTCCATAAAAACATGGAATTAAGTTTTAATATGCTCCAAGCTTCAACTAAGGACAGAAAACGTGACATGATGAAACACACCATGATGAAACACACGCTCTTCATTGCGAAGGTGTGAAAATGTTTTAACTGCATCTGTGAACGCATTATGAAGTATAGCATGCAAAGTCCTCATTGAAAAATGAGAACTCTAAAGTCAGGTTCATCCTTGGGAAGTTGGAGAAGAACAAGTGGCCTAATAGTTTGGGCCAATGTGAGAAGACTCGAAAAAGTTTTCTGCATCATTTACAGATACGATTTCTGTATCTATAAGATTAATATTTATTATTTGTTTATTTCACATACAACTTGCTACAAATTTTACAAATGAAAAGCCTATAATTACAATTTGTTTACTCCTAAACGCAACTCATCTGAATGATCCATTTCGATCAAGTAGAAAGTTCACATAGACATCTTGCTCTGTCTTGTCAGTGAAGTATCTGTCTTGTCAGCGAAGTAAAAGTTGCTGCTAAACAATGACAATTTGGATCATCCGTCACTTTTGAGGATCAGTCCTATTGAATATATATAGAAGGACCTCAGTCCTATTGAAGACGGAAGGTCCCGGGACAGGAGCTTCTGCTGTTTGGAGGAGCTGCTGTTGTCCGCATCAGACTATCCAATTCTACACAAATTGAGTGGGTAGGAGTCAGAGTGGTTCAAGAGTTAATGTTGAGAGAAAATTAATTTCCTCGCTCATGTTCTTCTGACTCCAACAGTAAGCTAGAAATGACTTTTTTATCCTGCCGAACCCTTCTTTGCAGCTGACTGAGGGAATATTTTAGTGAATTAACACTATAATAGTAATGCCTACCAAAGCAGCACTATTTCATCCTGACACAATGAAAAGATATTCATCGATGAATACAATAATAACAAAGACAAGCTTCGATCAGACGTTGAATATAATAACAAAGACAAGCGAAGATGGTGACTTGGAAAGAGTTCAAGATCACAGGACGAGTCAGGAAGCGCTATGAGTGGTTCCCAATGAGAAAATGAAGATATCCAGAGCGGGAGAGTCAGAACGAAGGCAGCCATTGTGTGTCCTCTGTCATCAATCAGCAGAAAGCAAGACTCATTTGTTAGGATGAAAACTGGATACCAAGCTTTCATCCTTCCAAGCTTTCAAACTGGAAGTTCCATTCGCTGCAGTCTCTTCATACAAAGATGAAGTATACCTTTTTACGCTCCTTCCGTCCCCTTCATTGTCCAGGACAATTGGAAAGAAGCTCCTTCGTCCCCATTCATCCAGGAAGTCCTGCCAAGAAGAAAAAGAAGTACAGGGATCTTGCTAAGTCGTCAGCGAAGTAAAAAATTGCTGCTAAACAATGACAATTTGGTATTTAACATGGCAATGTTCAGTAGTTGACTGACAGAAACTACTTGCTACTTTGTCAAGTCCTTGCTACAAAATGGGTCATTCACTATTTGTAACCCCTCTCTACAAAGCCCAAACGTCTACTCCACTGTCTTATGATATAAAACATATTAAAAAACAGTATAAACAGGATTTGGTAAACGAATACTGATTACACACTATTGCTTTCATTGCTATTGAACCAAAGTTATTCAGCATTTCAACATAAGCAGGGGGTTTATCTTTGTCGAAATTGAAGAAATCACACTTTTGGTCAGAGATGCCCTCTTTTTCATACATTCTTCTCAAAATAAAGTTGAACAACGTGAAGTTGGGTTAAAGTTCGTTTTGAAATTTTATTTCCATTCGAGACAGAAGAAGACATTGTAAATAATCTCGGTTGCTGTCTGACACTGCTGATCCTGATCCTGCTATGCGAAGAAATGGGAGTAGATCGTTGCGAACACCAGCACCACAGCAGCGGCAACTAAGACTTACAACTAAGTGACTTACAACTAAGACTTTAAATCCAGAAAATATTGAACAAGCAAGCATGAAAGACCTCGCACCACCATAAAAGCACTCATCTGCTGGTCCAAGATTAAGCTACCTAAACCGAAAATTACATATCAACAAGCTCAACAAGATTAAGCAAGTGAAGCTCCACGAACGTTTTGAACGGAATCCATTTATTTGTGTCATTTGCCATCTTCATACAGAACAACATCTTGAATTTGCATAGTCTGTCTTACAAGGACCATCTCCCTCCTCTTTCCACCACTTCCTCCCTTTCCGTGTGGGGAACCAACAACATAATGAAACTTCCCCTGAAATTTCCCTGAAAAAGCAACACGTTCTAACATGACAGCAAGTTACATAAACGTCATGAATCATCGTTGCCCGTCTCCAACTTATAAACAGGGTTCGTACGCTATTAAGAAAACCAAATTCAAGGCCCATTGACTGATAAATTCAAGGCCATTTAGCGCACAAATAAAAACACAATATTAGTCGGAAAATATAACTGTACCTACTTAAATATTTATGAAACTAAGAACTTGGTTCCAGCCATGTACGATTTCACTGCCGATTCGCCCATTCCGGCACAGCATCCTCTCAAATCTGGTGTGTGGTCATGTATCGAATGCAAGAAGACCCTACACGAACGTCCTGTCCCTCTACATGAGGTTGCTGTCTTCACCCACCAGTCTCTCAATCGGCTCCCCACCCACAATGAAGAAGGGATTATTGTGAAGAAGGGATTATTGAAGAAGACATCTTACTTGTGATCTTGCAACGCACATGTACATTCATAATGCAGGCATATCTCATCATTCATGAATAATCGCATGACTACAATGTCCCGTTTGCTAACAAAATAGTCGTGCAACCAATTTATTGTTGTTTGGGTGTTTTCGTATGGAATGACTCAAATATAAATATAGTATGCAAACCTTTGCTCCTAAAAGTTGTTAGAACGATTTGAAAAGTGCGTTGAAGTCTCTTGGAAAGTGCAATATGAAAAGTTCTATCTGCAGTTTCCTACAACAGAAACTTGAAAACTAATCT
The DNA here is from genome assembly GCA_034697385.1 of Lithobius mutabilis. Classification (NCBI taxonomy): domain Eukaryota; kingdom Metazoa; phylum Arthropoda; class Chilopoda; order Lithobiomorpha; family Lithobiidae; genus Lithobius; species Lithobius mutabilis. The sequence continues at coordinate 6,993 of JAQGAL010000054.1, read as the reverse complement.
TTATTATGTCATTCCAGAAATAAAAAACATCTGGAAACCAGCATGAGGACATCTATTAAAGTGGTCCTGTATGGTTTGCCGGATTTTGTTTGTATACGGCCGTTGACAAGGAGAATACTGGTAACAGCGGTATGACTTCACGGATCGGAAAACGTCATAGGTACTATTAACAGCATATCTTTAAGCATACCTGGGGATCAGCATACCCTTAAGTTTTTTTATTTTTAGTAATTTTTATGAAGGGGGTTTTATTGTGTGCATCTGTATTTTTGTGTGTGTTGTGTGGGTGGAGTCCATGTGAATAATGTTGTTAACTTATTTGTAAGCTCCCTCCGAGTAACAAGCTTACAAATACGAGCTCTGCATCAACAAAAATCCTGCAACAGAAACTTGAGAACTAAACTTTATTATAATTCTGTCATTGCAGAATTCTGTCATTGCAGGAAAAAAGCCACCTGGAAATATGTTGTGAAATAAACTGACCAAAGTAAGACGAGAAACTTCGACTTACATAGACAGAGAAAAAGACCTCAATCAGCACCGACGGATGTCGAGTGTGAGCAGAAGAGAGGACAGCATCGATGAATATCGTGAAAATGGAGTGGTGAATGCAATGATAAAGACGTTGTGTACTTCACTAAGATAAGGAGTGTGGCCAGAAGTAGTGGCTGATTTTCTTTTATCTATTTAAAGTCACTCCTGTGTTAACGCATTGCTCGACCATGACACCAAGCTTGTTGCTTGCACACTAAGAGTGTCACTGCAGGCAGGTGATCAAGCTTATCACGGATCTTCTTCCTGTCAGCTTCATATCCGCTTGAACCAAATTCACTCGTCTACTTTGATGATGGCTACAGCAGCCTGGTACGAAAGGGTTTGGCCCTCCTTGCCTCTGGATGCTTACCCTGGTTAAGCCCCAGGTGGACGGCTGTAGCCGTGAAAAAGTCCGAGTACATCCTTAACTCTTACTTGTGGTTGTGATCTTGCAACGCACGTGTACATTCACAACGCAGGCATATCTTATCATTCATGGGCAATCACATGACTACAATGTCCCATTTGCTAACCAAGGGAATTCACAGATTGAAAACTTCATAGCAAGGTTCGTATGAAAATTTAATTTATATTATGTATCTAAACGAAGCAGAAGGAAACATCTGACGTTAAAATGGGGTACACCGATATATGTGCGGAAAGGTGAACACCACTTTAATCAGGCCAAAGGAAGAATACTTTCCTTCAATTGCAAGACGAATCGCACGTATAATTCAATAGCCGTGAGATGAAATCTTGTAATTGAAGGAGGGGTTCATGATCGGCAGAGACACGTGAATTCACAATCGGCAAAGGAAGAATTATTGCATCCATCGGAAATCCTTTGCTTCAAATCTTCTATTTTGTGAATTTTGGAAAAGTGAATTTAAAAGCTTGCCATTAGAGAGGATAATTATAGTGTTCTTCAATCATCAAGGGCTTCCCCGATCCGGATGTTATAAACCAAAACAAAAATATTTTGTGAATTTTGGAAAAGTGAATTTAAAAGCTTGCCATTCGGATGTTATAAACCAAAACAAAAATCAAGAAATCCAAACAATGGATTATTTAACCGACAGATGTAATGCAAGGGTTAGGTGTGTATTTAATTATTTTTCATTTTTTTTTCATTATGTAAAAAACCAAAATATCAACATAATTTAATCGAAAGATGCAAAGGTTAGGTGTATATTTATCGAAAGATGCAAAGGTTAGGTGTATATTTAATTATTTATCATTTTTTTTTTCATTCTACAGACATTCACAAGAACTACAAATTGCTTGAAGTGCGGAAAGCACAAGTTCCTTACCTTCCCGGTTAAAGACAAGAGCGAAGGTCACGGTCCGTAAAAAATCTGGCGAAAGGCCGGTAACTAGAGTCGCGGCACGAACCTCTTCAACAATTCCAAAAAGTTAAAAGCAAGGATTATATGCCAGAAAGGAAAGTGATGCAACCTGGACTTGCCTGTTGGTGTTTTCAACACCAAATTTGACGAAACCGGAAACACCCACAGATACAAAGCGTGCCTAGTTGCGAAGGGATATTCACAAAAATATGGCGGAGATTATGATGGTGATGACACCGGCTGTTCGACCAAAGCTTTTTTGAGGTTCCAATTTTTGCACTGCTGGTTTATGCGATTGCGATCCTTGTAATGTGGTTTTTTTCGAAACAGACTTGTGTGTTGGCAGTTTCTGTGCTTCTGCTTTCTCAAGGCCTGGCTTTTGTGGACATTTTGCACTGTGGCTTTCTGTGGCTCGTGCTGTCTGCTTCTGTGAGTCTGATTTGTCAGTCGAGCCGTTATAGGAGCTGCCGAATTAACAACATGTCATTCGGTGGACCTCATCAAATATTTCTCAATATTCCATACCATATTCTATTCTATATCCGCTGAGAATGGAATTTCCGCTGCCTCTGACGTTGAGTGTGAGAAGCGAGTAGACCACCAAATAGAAAACGTATCACACCGTCCCCCATTTATCACGAGTTGTTATTCACAAATCATCTCAGAAATTAAGAGCACTCTATATGGACTGTGTTATGCATAACCAGGAAAAAATTCCCCATTCGCTGCAGTTCAGTTTTGACTTTTTCCCCACATGGGGATACGAACCCATCGTGGAGTTGATAAGGCAAATGGCCACGAGTCTGGTTTAATTGTATCTTGTATGTATTAAATTCTCATTTCACATTTATGCAATAAATAAATACAGACAATAAAGGGATAAGTACAGAGTGAACAAACTAGAATAAACAAGTTGTGGCTGAATACATTGTTCCCAATTGTTTTGCATTTTAAGTGTATTATTTGACTGCTTTAGAAAAGTTGCTTAGAAAAGTTTTAAATAACAAACACAGTATAAAGCCCTTTTCAGACTATGTGGGGTGGAGGGGTGGGTCGATTTGAGGGGTGGTACGGGAGGGTGGGTGAGATGGCTCCCACAATCACTAGTTTTTTCAAATGGCCAGGAGTCGCCAACTGGCTGAAGATTCCAACTTTTTACCCTTTCTTTACACACCTACATTTAGGGTCTAAGCAATTTTTCTAAAACAGTGTTTACACTTAGGCTTAAAATTTCTCTGTATTTCAATGGTCAGTCAAAATAACAGCCTAAAATTTCAAATTATCGGATTATATATACGTCATCTGTCACTTGTGTTGCATTCCACAACACAAGTGACAACCAACCGGCGTGGTTGGTTCTGTTTGGCCTGCAGGTCAAACATTCTGATCACATCGTGATTCTGATCATCATTTGTTTGAAGTCTGAAATTATGGGCAAAACGACTTTATAAATGTTATGGCCCTTTATGGGCAAGATTTATGAGTTTCACCGACTTTTAAAAATGGTACAGAAGTGAACTAGTTTTTTTTTTTTTTAGTAATTCGATTCTGAAATCGGTAGTAAGATTGTGACATATTTCCCGTGGAGAAAGACCTATAAAAAGAAGGGCCCGTGGAGAAAGACTTGTAAAGGGGAAATGAGAGTAGAATGTAGTTTTCAGCAAGCAAAACATTTTAGGTTTACAGAATGGCTAAATATAAAATGATAGTAAGTAAACTCATTGATTTCATAAACAATTATAGTAAAATAGTATTGTTTCATAAAAAATTATAGTAAATAGTATTGTTTCATAAAAATTATAGTAAAATAGTATTGTTTCATATAAAATGCCATCTACCCTTCAGCAGTACATCTTGTATATCAAAAGCCCCTCTTCTAGAAATTGGAATATTCTCCTTTGGACGTATTGCTTTAAAAATGTCACATTCTTTGCAAAAATAGAGGTTGCTTCCTAGTAATTGCCAGTTCGTTGCCAATTTGCTCTTACCAACTTCAATGATGTTCAAGTTACAATTTCTGTTACATTTTGAACAAGCATGAATTTTACATACAGTAGGAATTTAGGAATAAATGTGGAATGTTATTGATAAATGTAAGAAACATACAATTTGTTATTGAGAACAATAAAATAAATGATAACTTATGTTTGTTAATGTTTTTATATAAATAAAATAAAGAAGGAATAACTTGTTCAAGCCCGTTAACTGACTATGCTCTTTCACCATCGGACGTCATCTTCTTCGTGCATCCTTTTTTGTCTTTTATCTGTGGGAGGATACAATTTTATATCTGTGGGAGAAAATTGTAAAATGCTGTTGAAGTGCAAAACGCATAAAACTACTTATGTTGGTACAGTTTTTCCATCAACTTCCAAGTCTTGTCAATAGTCCTGCGATCTATGAGTGCATACTTGAAGATAGCATTTTGACTTGAAGATAAGAAGATAATGTAGAACAAAGATAAGAAGATATTGTAGAACAAAAGAAAGTATAAATAGACCGGGAAGTTGTGTCGAAGCACTTCATAAGCACTAACACACAATATTATATGACTTGCAAGACATTTACAAATTGTTGCGTACAATAATGTTATACATTTTTGGATTGTATATTCATTTAATAAATTTGTCAATGCAAGAAATAAAAAATAAATTACTCTTCTCAAAGGATGGTGAAGAAAGCCACCAAGGACTTGGTTTCACCACGAGTTCAACAAGCGGTAGATCCTTCCTTTCTACCCTTCCAATTCCCTCCATGTCTTTCCAAAATCTTCCCACCAAATTTTCAAGAAAACATAACCAAACACCAAATAGAGAAAACAAGAAAGAGAAGAGAAGAAGAAAACTTATCTAAATGACTACACTTCCGATCCATATCATAGATCTTGCCGCTAACAGCCGTCCAATGCCATAGATCGTGGCTAACAGCAGATGATTCTCCCATGCTTCCTTCGCCGATTTCGCTGGGCGTGTGTGGACATGTTGGCTTTTCTCCACCAACAATCCGATCGTTCCCATGGCCTTGCTGTCTGCAGATATCCAAGCTTGATAACCTTTATCAGTTGTTGCGGGTGCTGAAGAAACCTAAACTATCCTATACTTACCGCGGACTATGTTTCACTTTTATCGAAGAGTTAAAGCTGCCAATTTCTGGAAGTTTCTTCCGAGTGTGTCACGTGTTTTCACGTCTCACACTGCTTACAAACGGGGGAATCCTAAAAAAATCTGCGAAAGTACAGTCATGCCCTCCCTAAAAAATATCCAAATACACATGTTCTTCATACACGAAAAAAATCTCCTAAAAATATCTTCTCTAAAAAATTCTTTATAGATGAAATAAATTAAAGAAAGTTCAAACGTTTAAGTTTAACTTAAAAAATGAAATATAAATAAAAGTTGTAAGGAGCATAAATGTGTAATTTGCAGCTGCACTCAAGCGCTGTTATGAACGGAACCACACGCTTCACACAGTGCAGTTTGGACCTTACTGATCTTAATTGTGTAGTTGTTATCTTTGCAACACTTGAGTCCCTCTCCTCCACTTTTTCCTCTTTTGGCAGAATATGATGAGCTGTAAGGAAACCGTAGTCGTATTTCTTCTCGTTGGAATTGCCAACGGGAATCCTGTCCTTAATATTAATTCGAGTTTAAAATGTTAAAAAAATTATAAATTTCGGGTTGAGATATGGCTTCATCTATTGTCAATCTCAACCCCGAAATTTAAATTTTTTATTATTTAGGTCCAAGAATCCTACACCAGACCTAAATGATCGATGAATTTATTCTTGGGAACATCTCTCCCACATTTCTGTGGTAGTCCTAATTAATTATTGTAGCTTATTTCCTAATTCAGTCTTTCAGTGGGTTATTACTTCATAAAACACTAATGTTATTCACTTATTATGAGTTGAATATTATGATGAGTTAAATCGCTGCCAATCATGTTACAAAAGTATTCAAATTCAGTTCATGATTTACTGCTTGTCTTGGTGATGAACTGAATGAAGAAGCGGGTATCTTGCTTTTAGGGTGACAACAAGCACTTGTGGGGATCTATGGCAGTCTCCGCTCCCGCGGCAACCTCACACGCATTGTTCAGCCGCGTCACACGACTGATGACGTTGCGGCCCGCTTGCACAGTTCGATGCTTCGGCCGAGCAGTCTGGAACTTTTATTCAAACAAAGCTTGATGCAAATGGTCCTGGACTTGCAGTGATATATCTTAGTTCTGCATCCCAAGTGAGACTTTCTATACTTCACTAAACATTTCTTACAGTAAGAACACTTCGCTCTCATTTTCCGAATTGGCCCTCATTTTCCGAATTGTTTTTTGTGGGATGTTCCACTTTTTGAGTAAAAACGTCCTCCAGTCGTCATGCACCACAGAAGTCATGCACCAAGTCTCTAGTGATAATATCATTCGTCAACTCCAGTTAACAGCTTCGCCACGGATTTACATGACAAGTTCAAATCTATCCTCCCACCTATGGCATCAAAAGGACAGTTCTTGGTTAGATATTTATTGTTATTTCATTTTTTCTCTGTGCTCATCCATAATGGCCTAATCAGAGACAGCCTAAAAATGTGAGTGGATGGGCGCATTGTGTTGATGGGATGAACAGAGCTAGAGAGCACAACACAGAAATATTATTAAAGACCATTTGAAAATCCATGAAAAATATCTAAAAGTAAACAATTCCTACCACACCACTTGCTCAGTCATCATAGGAATTTTACGCTACAAGCTTGCTGCTCAAATCTCCACCCAATCTTCGCCTAATCTTCAGTCTGCTATGCTAAAATGCTAAAATGGGATTGACTTCAACTTTCCATATTTCAAGCCTCTGGAGTGAGTGAATGACATCCGAAGTTAAAAACTAAAATTTAGTACATCGGTTGTACTCAAATCTTGAAAAAAGACCACAACAATGGTATTGCAGAGCACGTGAGGGAGACATCACAGGACATCAATTGGAGCAAGTTTTAATGAATGCTCCAGACGTCATGGAGGGGTATGGAAGTTTTAATGAATGCTCCAGACGTCAATAAACCACAACTCCATCGATAGCCATTAAAATACATCAAGAAGATCACAGTGCACCCTCATTCACTAA
>JAQGAL010000053.1:0-11489 GCA_034697385.1 Lithobius mutabilis | reverse complement strand
TCTACTTGGCTGAACAAGGTGTGTAGGAAATTGTTGGTGGTGCTTACTTTCGTATCAGCGTCCAAATTGGTCCCATCCCCCTTCACAACTTTTACTGTAACGTGAAGATAGGATTCGTTGAGGTCTAGGTAGTAGTCGGAACCACTCGTTGTCACGTTAAATTCAATAGGGGCGGCTCCCCCTATCGAATTAATTGGGTAATGTTGCACACTTATGGAGCCCAAGACGTCCGTCACGGTGTCCGGGATTGAGAAGATTTCGAAGCCTGCGCTTCCACATTCTTGCGATAAATGGTGTATGAGTGACGTCATGATGGTGGTGGTGATTAGGGATTAAAAATGTCACGGGGTCTCGTGGCACGTTTCTTGCTCTTCTTCCGTCTCTTGCGAGTGCCAGAGCCAGACTGCGGGAAGCGAGCCACCAACCTTCGCTTTCTGCTTGTTGTTGTTGTACGTCTGCTTCGCCTCCTCTTCCTCCTCCCACCACAACCACTACCTCCTTGGTTCTTAAAGGGACGTAGAAAATCTGATTTTATTTCGCCAAATTTTGATCTAGCAGCGTCCCGAAACCCGGTCCCGCTCTCAAGTTCATCAAAAAATTGGGACCCCTTTGTACCCAGGTAACGGCCCACACCTCCGAGAGCGTTTCTTAAGTAAGGCATAGCAAAACGTTTTATTTCAGCCATTAAACCACTTCCGACCTGGAACCTTCCCCCACGGAAGACGTCCCCACCCCTCTGGCTTTTACAGAAATGGTCATAACAGACCCGAAAGTCGTTTTCTGGCAAGACACGCATTTTTTGTTTTGTTTAATCTACACGTTTGAAATGTAAAGTGACATTAACCCGTCCCTGCGCAGAAAAGGGAATCCGTTCTCCAATATCGTCTCGGAGATAAATTTTGATTTCATGAAACGTGTTTTTCAATAATTTTTTATAGTATGGGAATTGGAATATTTCGCTTATACTCTCCGAATCTTTTCCACGAACGGGAATACAGCGTAAAAGGGGGGACAAGTACGATCCGACCGTCTCGTCTGCCGCTATGACGTCAGAATAAATATATAGTGAAGTAAATCCAATTTTTAAATCGACAGGGTGCGGGCTATCTATAGATTTAGTTAAGACTACCCTACCGCCAAACCCTAACAAGTGCCCTGCAGCGGCATTAAGCAACACTACCGTCCTCTCGCCTATCGCAACGCTTACTGAACGTGTCAAAGGTAGGTAACTTAATTTGAAATCGGTACCGGCTTTTGTTGCCCCTATACTTTTATTAATTTCGTCCAAGGTTATTTTAGGGTCGGTGTAGTAACCTTGCTTTAAAGTTATTACTTCTTCGTAAGCTTCGCCTATGTTGCAACGGTAATCCAGATATAAATCCCCGGGACCTAATGCTTCGTGCCTATGTTTTGGATACCCTGGCCCTGCGGAGGTCTTATCTAAATGAACTTCGTTGTCTCCGTCAAATCCGATTATAAACGCGAGCCTGTGACTCAAAATGATTTCGCAGCCTGGTTTTAACATCACGTTTAACAAATTTTCCTCCCTATTAATCACGATTTGGGCGGGAGGGTCCTTATTGGTATGTTGATTTGAATAAAAATTTATGAAACCGCAAAAGGCCGTGAGCCATTGTATCTCTTCACTCTCTTCCAGAACTTGCGGCGCTAATTTTGTAGGATCGAAAAAGAATTTGGGAAACTGTATGCGTTTGTAAGGGTTTTTGGTCACTTTAATCGTGCTGGTCCGCGAATCCTTAAATTGGATGAAATTATGCGGATATTGGAGTTCGGTCAACGCCACCATCCAATTACCAGTTAATTCTATGCGTCTAGACAGATGGGTCGTGAATTCGGTCAAGGTATTGTCGGGGTAAATATCGGGTGATCCGTTACTGGGTAGTTGTAAATAAAAACCTTCATCCATGTTTGTTTTTTAATCTGGAGGCGTAAATTTAAGATCGTTAGCTGACACCCAAGAGTTGAAATTTTGAGAGTACCCCGCCCACTTCACCAAATATTTTTTATTTTTACCTTTCCCGCGAGTTTTCAGCACCTTCTCAACAGCGTGGTACGAGGAGCGAGGTTTGACGACCAACTGAATTTCGTGGGGATAGAACAAGCCTTTGATAGCTTCCCCGTCGAGAGCTGCTAACTCGTATACGGGATTAGGCCTACGTGCAATGCGGCTTTTAATTTTAAAAATCTCCTTCAGCCAACCAGAATGAAAGCCTCGCGTAAAAGTGTGTTTTTGCTTGCTAACACGTACCGTATCACCTACTTTAAATGTGTACGGCTTACTTTTACCTTTCAGACGATGGTAGGCGTTCCAAAAAAAGGCTTGGTTGGCGGGTACCACGTCATTGGGTGCTGCTTTTATGGTTCTATGAACCGTACGGTTATAGCCAGAGACGACGTGCTGTAAAATATCCAAATAGTGGTGGTTGCCACGATGGGTAAATATTCTGTAGAGTTTATTTTTTAGAGTCCGAATAAAGCGTTCTATCAGCGAGCCTTTGACCTCGCTTTGCGTAACGAAAGAATGAATATATTTTTTTCGGAAAAAATTTTGAGTAACCTTGCCCAGAAATTCCCGACCTGCATCCGTCTGTACGCTCCTTGGAATGACCCCCGACCTTTTAAAAATGGCTTCGAACCCTCGCACGACGTGAGCATTCGACTTACTGAGCACAGGCTCCGCGTATCCTCGCCTGCTGAAGACGTCGATCGCTACTAAAACGAAGGAAAAGCCCTTATTTTCATCACTCACTGCCCCGAAATCTGCTAAATCTGCCTGCCACTGTACGTGTAAGCCAGACGTTACTGTCTTTGCCCTAGGAAATCTCCTACGGACGGCTCTGTGGAGCGTGTAAGTGTCCGACTGCGCCAAAAAACGTTTGATTTTGTCTAAGCTGTATTTTTTTCCAGCAGCTTTGTAAAGCTTTAAGGCCGAACCGAACCCCGCAGGGTTTTTTACGTCGAAGTAAATTTTTTTTAAAGCTCGCTCCATACTAATACATAACGTCCCATTCGGGCTCTACGTCTAGTTGTTTATGCTTCGTTTCACGTTTTGGCGTGGGAAGCTTAAATTTAGAACGGGCGAGATAGGTTTTGGGCACGTTATTTTGGCGCAAGACGTCAGCGAACTCGTTTACACCTTTCAAATTTTGAATATTCGTCCGATTTGTCACGGCATGAAGCATCAAGTCTACTAGATTCGAGCCTGGAATGGTTGCGTCACCTACCGTAATTTCGTGTTTCTCATTAACCTTGAACGTGGGGTCCCGTTTTAATACGTCTAAGACACCTTCGACATTTTCACGGTGACGTTTAGGCACTGCCTTTACAATATCTGGTACGTAGTTAAACCCCTGCGGGGACGCTGTCGCTGCGACGGACGTCGCAGCGGCAGCGTGCGGGGCGGCGGCGGCGGCGGGCGTCACCCCTTGCGGGGTGGGGGGGAGCGATGAGGTACTTAGTGCTGCCGCTGTTAGGGCTTGTCTGAACTGAGTCAGATGTCTCCCGAATCTCCCTTGTAACTGAGTAAGAAACGTAGCTTTAACGTCATCAGATAACGAAGGATCGTCCAAAACATTACTGATGTCCGTGTCTAATTTTTGTAATTTTCGAACCCCAATTTCGTTACTGTCTAAGGTCTGGCGGTAAAAAAGAGAATTATAACTCGGTGGGGGAGCAGAAGGTGACGGTCCCTCATCCTCGTGATAAGGGGTTAAAGTCATCCGACGCATTGTTGCTTTTTTTAAATACGTTTCCCAATAGCTTTCCCAGCAATCCCTCCGACCAACGAAGCAATCGCTGGGATTAAAAATGGCAAAAAAGCAAAACCACCTCGTTGCGTGATTAGCTTTTTCTTAGCCTCTAATCCGACCCCTCGTGATGCTAATTTTCGAATCAAGGTTTTATGCTTGCTCAGTTTACGTTTTTCCGACGTCGAAAGCGGGAGGTTACTTTTTAAGAGATTATGGCAAATTTCGGATACGCATTGAATAAATTTAGGATTTGAATGACGTAACAACGATTTTACCTGCTCTCTATTCAAATGAGGCAAAGCCTTAAAAATGGGAGCGTGCTTTCTGACGTTGTGGAGCTTCCGTGAGGCCATGGCGTTATGATCGCTTACTTTCGTGCAGGGACGTATATGATTACGCGTTCTCCGGGGAAAATATGGGTCATTAGCCTAAGGTCATCCTGGCAATTTTGACGGAGGTTGATGAATAAATAACCGTGACCGTTACGAGTCGCATCCTTGTAGCTTTCTAAAAAATATTTTGATTGGTTCCCGAACATCTGGCGTGATAAAACGACCGGTTGGATTTGATCCCTCGGATTCTTAAATAGCACTAAAAAGTTGGAATTTAAGGTAAGATCCCTTTGAGCGGGGGATTTGAAAAAAATGTTCTGGGTAAGAAATATGACGCTTATATTCCCGTGGTGGGATATCTGAGTGGCTAATTTCACGTGATGCGCAGTCATTTCGGCTTGTAAATCGTCCAGTACGACTAGACTGTGGGGCGCCAAGTTCTCTAAATGTTCGGGCGGGCCCTCGTGAAAAGTGATCGGACTAGAAAGTTGACTAGAAAAATTTTTCATCCAGGGCGAGTAGATGCCGTAGCACCACAAGATTCGAACGATAGGGGGCCGTATCATGACGTCGGAATTTTGCAAGAGCCTACGGACAAAAGTTGATTTCCCGCTTTGTGACGGACCGGCCGCCGTTAAGAAAAAGGGGCTAGTTAACTCGACCATGTTGCTTTTCTTTTTCCAACAGAGCGTCTACTGTTTTTAACAGGCCTCTTAAACTCGCCCACTGAGGTTGAAATAAATTTATGCCAACAATGGTCGGACGATTCCCTATGAACCTACGCAAATCTACGATCGTCGCATTGTTGACATGACATAAAGATACGCGTTTACCACCCCCTATACTGTACGAAGCGTAACAAGCCTTTCCTACTACACTTTCCTGAGAATCATTGACTAGAGAGGGGGTGGTAGTAGCTGTACTGTTGACTAGATTCTGGGCGGGAAGCGAAGTGCTCGTCGTTAATATTACGATTTCAACAGTCGCCAAAACGATGCAAAAAGTCAAGAGTACTAACAATACGGGTGCCTGGCAGCAGTGCTCACGCAGTACCTGCCTCGTGCGATCCATGATGGAGAATGACGGTTTTTTAGTAGCCGTAGGGGACTGTATGGTAAGTGTCTCCGACGAAGACGCGTTTATTAAACACCATTTTATAGATTTTATTACGCCTTGCCGTGAGAACGTGGTTGCGCCTCCTGATAATGTTGGGTTCTGACGTAACAATGGTTCGATTGCTATCGCCACCTAGAACCAGACTTTCGAGACTTTGGGCATTTAAATTTTGTAGGGCCCCGTAATTTAACCTAAAACCCCGAATTTTCACAACGTGCTCTTCACGTAAGGGGTCGTCAGTGAATTTAACGATTAAAGCGTATTGCTTAGGCCCTGCCGATACGAACTTATGTACAAAAGCCGTCGGTCCGTAATCCTTTAAAATTTCGTCCGTCATAAAGCCAAGACTAGGGCCCGTCTGTATGGGTCTAGGTTCAGATTTACGAAACCGAAACACGACCGAATCGGTATCGGCGTACGCTAGATTGTTGGCCGGCAACAATGCTAACTTCCTGTAGAGGTAAATCCTCCCGTACGAGGTAACGAATGAGCCTATAACGATGTTGTTGTGCGGGAGGGAAGGCGCAAACCCGTTTTCTTTAGAATATTGTATTCTGGCTACTTTTTCTCCTTTTTCATAGCTGATACTGTTTACATTCAGCGTACTGTCCGTAAGGACTTTAAAGAACTCTTGCGTCGTATTTGCGAAGGTGGTTTGACTACGAACGTTTACCTCGCAAAATTTCCCGAATAAAGAACATAATGCAGATTTTGCCACCTGGCGTAAGGCGTTATTTTTTACGATTTTGCCGGGGTCTAGACGAATACCTTCTAATTGGAAATAATTCTCAATGTAGGAGCGCTTCGCTTCCTCGCTATCGCACCCGCTGGGGTATCCGGACGCCTCCTGCTTTATTTTCAGCATAGTCTGAATGTATGCCTTAAAGGGATGGAAATTTGGATCCTTTTCAAAATGCCACAGTTCGAAAATTTGTATAACCTTATAACCAAAGCTGAGAGCGAGTTGAATTTCCGGAGTTGGCCAAACACCGATCAAGCATCTTTCTTCGTCAGTGTGCGTACAGGACGTCTTTTGCTCTGTACGTGCACACGTTGCGCAGAGAGGGAAGAGTAATTTTTTCTCTACCCTCACGGGAAGAACGGGGAGATGGAGGCCGCGGGGTGGAAGAATTTTTAACTTGCATATTCCAAAATAGGGGGTGAGGTCCGTGTTTGAAAATTCTTTAAGAATTTGAGGGTGGCCTTTTGGGTAAGAGCATTGTAGCATGCAGGCCGCGTACAAACTCACGAAATCCAGGTAATTTATACAATGGTCTTCGTCGGCAGTTAAAATGCCTGTAAAAAGCTCAGTTCGCCCTCCAAAAAATGCTTCTGAAGGCTTAAGAGGGAATTGCAAATCTAAGGAATCGACGTAGGCCTTGGCCTCCGCGTTGTCGCTCAGAAATTCGTTAAATTCACATTCGAAAACCGAATGGACTTCGTACCCCTCTTGGCGAAATTTTGCCTCGAGGGAAAGTTGTTTTTCGTAAGCCTCTTCTAAGGTCAGATGGCTAAACACGGACCTGGCGTGACGTGACGTGTCAAAGCACCTTCGGCAGCCATGAAAAATGCAGCCGTTGAAGAAGAATACGTCTTTGGTTTCTTTAATACAGCCGTCCACATAGTGACCAAGTTCACTGACCTCGCCCGTGTTAAGCGCGTGGCGTATTTTCAGGCCTCGCGAATGCTCGAGCCATTTGAGCCAGCGAACGCCCGCTAAGGAATAACGTTTAGCGGACTGGCCGTACTCGTGACCGATGTGCGCCAAAGTATTTGGCTCGAGGTAACAATACCTATAAGCTGACATGCATGAGCTTGAAATAGTGCTAAAAAGAAATGGATTAAGCCCGTTAAAAACCGATTCAAACAGTTGTTTGTATTTCATGGCGCCCAAACGGAGAATGGTTACATCTTCCCTGCAATACTTGATGGAATCTAGCCTCATATTAAACACGTCCTGATTACGAATTCTCTCACCGTGCCACTCCATAAATTCAACTCGCTCTTCCGGCTTGAACCTGTCTGGGTAGTAGTGCTCAGCCGCGGGGTAAGGCCCTATATAATTTTGATTTTCCCAATTATTAAACCCGTGCGGAAACCAGGACTTGGCCAGAGGTAGATCAAAACATTTAGCGAGGTTGGCTAGGCCTCCGGGCACGTGTAGCATAAAGTCGACGAATCTAATTCCATTCACCGTGAAAGAAATGAGCTTTTCGCCATTCATAACGACTTTGGGAACAATTTCGTTTTCTAACAAATATTTGATGACGAAGTGCCCGTCAAAACCGCTCGAGTTATAGGCGAAGAAGATCGGGTCTATGTCTTTGTTTTTAGCATACGTTGACAGTACATACGCACAAAAAGAGTCACGTGCGTCTTTGCCGCGAAAAACTTTTTCTGGCACTTTACAGTTTTTGCAGTAGGCCTGTTGCGCATCGCCATTTAGACATTCTTCGCAACAGACCTGAAGAACAGCCAAATTAACCTCGTGCTCGAAAATGGGGAAATTTGACTTGTCTAATGCGTAACGTTTAGTCTGTACCGTCTCGAAGTCAAAAAAAGCGTAGAGGCGAGTCTTTTCCTTCTTATTCTTATTCTTCTTAGGTATGGGTTTTTTAAACGGCTGGATAAAGCAACGATGGTCTTTATCCACCCATTGTTTACACACGCCACATTTGGTTTGTCCGCAATGATGTTCCTTTCCTTGTAAATGGTCTTTAAAGCAAATTTTACATTTTTTGAAGTTTGTGCATGTTGAAGCTTGGGCGTTAGGTAGAACATCTTTATGCTGATCAAAGCAACGTTTGTTGCGAAAATATCGAAAACAATCGCCGCATTCTGTAAACGTTTCAAACTGACAATATCCTTTGCCTTTACAGGCGGGACACGTCACTTTGCAAACGTGGGGTAGCTGATTGAAGCCTTTTTCACAGTCTGAACACCAGTAAGATCTAACGACTAGCCCAGGTACCGAATTTACGTACATGTAATGGTGATCTTGGAAAAGTATATAAAGGGGTACCTGGTAGGTTTCTTTCTCTTCCCTAAATACACTCTTCACGGCGTTGCCGTGTTTCTCTAGAACAACGATTTGAACCTTACGTTTGTAATAACGCTGCATTTTCGCGACATCTTGCAAAGTGCAGGGCTTGTCGCTAGGTATCCCTACACGCCTACAAATTTGCTGGGATAAACGTTTGGCCTTAAGCTTAGTAGATTTTAGGTTTGCAACCGTAAGTTTTTTGTCACGATAAAGCCCTTTATCAATGAGCCCAAACAGAATAGCTGTTGCTAGGCAATTTTGGTCACGGTCATCGTGGTTCATTACGGAACGACCCTTACAAATTTGGTCCCACGGACTACCCCGGGCACATAAGGGACGGGTCTTTCCACCCACAGGCATGCGTACTGTCGTAATTTTCAAGCGAAATGACGTCAAAAAATCAATTGCTTTATTGGACTGCATCACTTTTTCTATCTCGTGTAAGAGAAGACCCGGATGAAACAATGCGAAAGTTGTGAATTTTACGTATATGGGTGATTCCAGGTCTTCGTGAGTTAACGTTAAACCTATCATGTCTGTTAAGGGACGATTTGGAAGTAGGCGTTCAACAATCGAAGCCAGAGCATTTTCAACGTGATCCGATATTGTAAAATCGGCTCTGCGTAAAAAAGAAGGGTCAATCGGTTTGAACGTTACCTTTATGTCAACCCCGTTCGTTTTAAAACGCTTAATGTAACGAGAACTGACGACTTCAACATTGTAAAATTGGTCTACAAGATACGGGAGTCTCGTGATATCGGGACTTGCAGAAGAAGAAGGGGAGCTTTGAGTGGGGGGGCTTCCCTGCAGTGGAGAAGAAGAAGAGGAGCTTTGAGTTGGGCTTCCCTGCAGTGAAGAGGAGGGGGATGCGGACTCGTTACGCACGGGACTAGCATTAGTATTCTTTCGCTTTCTCGCTGGCAAATTCTTCCCTTTCCTACCAGGACGATAAAGTGGCCACTTGCCAGCACCCCCCTTGACCTCGCCAAAAGCTAATCTACTTTGCGCTGTTTTTGTTTTGTTTTTACCCGCACCTGTCTGAATGACGTTTTCGCCAGAGGAAGACGGCGGGAGCGATAATTTTGCACGTTTTGCTACAGGGGGAGTGCTCGGAGTTATAGGCGATGTCTGAACCGTATACCTGGGCGGACGTGGAGGCGTTTTTGGGGCGACAGCCCTTGCATTTAAAGTGAAAATTAAGGTCGGGTCATACAGTAAAGGAGTTTGGAGAGGAGGAGGAAACAATGATGTTGGAGGGTAGACGATTGAGGTATCTAAAAAAAAAAATGTACAATATTGAAATATGATTTTCAGCCACGATCCCCTTCCTTAATGTCATCTTCACCCCATACATTAAAATTTACAGGCTCTTGAACATGACCCTCGCCCTCGTCAATATCACCCTCCCCCCATTCTTCAAAATTTACATCATCAACTTCTTCATTGACAGAAGGGGGGGTAGGGGGTTCTTCGCAAAAAACGGCTTCCCCCAAATCTTCAAAATTTATGCCCTGAAGGTGGTCAATGGGGGGAGGGGATGGGGTACATTCGCCTTCTTCCTGAATGGGCGGGGGTAAGGCCTCCTCAACCTCGTGGACAGGGGGGGTGCCATCAGGAAAATCATGCTCTATTCCACTTTCGGAGCTCGTAAAGAGCTCCTCCCCCGATACATCCCCCGATTCCTCCTCACTAGTGTCGTTGTAACCGTTATACCCACCATATGGAGGGCCACCAATTTCCCCAACTGGGGGGCGTTTATGACCGCCGACCAACCAACGCGGTCCGTAACCATCATCCCACCCGTAATCCCCATAAGGGTTCTCGGGAGGCTCTTCTCTGTCCCCGTAAGGGGGATATAAACCCATTTGATTGTCGGGAATGTCCAATTCTGATCTACCATCATGGCTTGAGGCGGAGGGAGTATTGGTAATGTTAGACATGGGCTCATCAGCCCACGAACTACATATAGAAGGGATTTTACTACCGTCTGGAGTCCAAATACATTTAGGTTTGTGCTTTTCTTGCGCGGACCGGATAGACCTTTCCACGTCAGAGACAGTGATATCCTTAACCCGTTTTTTTTTTTTGAGGGGTGGTTGAACCTTACTCTCGCCATCGCTACTACTACTACTACTACTAAGTGGCCTGACGCCCGAGACATGGTGAGAACAGCTAGGTAAAGGCTCACCATCCTCATCAACATCATCGTAGATGACGCGGCGTTTCCTAGAAGGTAGGGGACCGTCTCGTTTCTTTTGGCGAGCGGCCCGGAGATTGGAAAACAGTTGCCCCCAAACCCTCTCTTTTACACGGGTTGATCTATGGGTAGGGGGGTAGGTTGGCGAGCTACTTGCCGAGCGAGGGAAAAAGAATTCGTCGGCCCCCTCCCCCTTTCCCTCTATAATTTTACCCTCGTTATTACATTCGGATAGGGAGGTAGTGGTGGTTACGACGGGCTCGAGAATCATTAAACTAGAGTCTGATAGAACAAAAAACAAACATAATATATAAGAAAGTGTCCCTATGCCTAGCACATACGGTCGTAAATTTTTATAACTCACCCGTTGACACCTCTTCGTAAGCGGCGACACTAACTTCGGCGGCGGGGAGTGGGACAGGGTTAGGTTCGGCCATAACGCTTTCAACATACACCACGTCACTATCGCTGGATTCTTGACGGTTGAAAGAGCTAGGAGAAAGCAATTCTGGCTGTGCTTCGTCGCCGCCGAACATCGGGGAACCTTGGAGTTAAATTAGCCTCGTATAAGAATTTTTAAACCTTAAAAACTAGTAAAGAACGCGAAAGTATGGGTTACTTACTTGATCGGGAAGCCATTGGTGTTCTGGAGAATGGTACGGTGAAGCCTGAATGACGACGGAGAGAGAGAGAGAGAGAGAAACACTTTCTTTGTGTAAGGCGCAAAAAGAAAATGGTGGCTAACGTGATTTCTGTAAGGCCTTATAACCGCTTTTTGAAACGTGCCTCCGGCAACACGTGGTTTTTGACGTCACAACACCCCGCGTGTTGGATTTAACCCTCCCACACCACCTACGTATTTTTATATTAACGAATAAGGGCAGTGGAACCGTTTTATCTGGACCACTGTGCCTTTACAAAAAAAATAAAGAAAAATAAAACGCCAGGTGCATTTGGTTTCGGCCGAGAGGTCGCCAACACGAGATCTGCCTAGTGAAATGAGGCATGGGAAAATTATTACCATTTTTTTT
>JAQGAL010000052.1:0-11669 GCA_034697385.1 Lithobius mutabilis | reverse complement strand
GCAAGAGAGAGAGACAAGGGAACAGGAGGAGCAAAACGATTGCGCAGGGCCGTCCGTAGGTCCTGAATGTTATCGATAGCCCGCGTTGTGGGTGAGTCTCGTAGATACTCACTGGCGGCTCCCGTGAGCTTAGCCTTACAAACGGCTAACTGCACCTCTGCAGACCATTGAGCTATAGTAGCTGCATTCGCTATTGCTTCAAAAAACTGTGCTATGCCGGTTTTTTGCTCGTCGCCCTCGTAGCGAGGGATTAACGCAAGAAACCCTGATACGGCAGGAACTGCCAAGATTGTAAAGCTAGCGTTTTAAATTGAGTAAGTAAAGACTAGTTTTGGTTGTTCCCTATCAGGCTGGGGGACACTCAATGCACCAATGACAAGAAACGATAACTACGTACTTTATTTACTTAAAATTCACTCAATGCCAAAGCTTCATCCTGGCAAGGTCGCCAGTGGTGATGTTTCCTGGGCAAGGGGGGGCCCAGGGGTTTTAACATACACATACAAATTTATATTTTCAGGAAAAAAACTTTGCATCCAACTATATTCCGCGTTTCAAGAAGACTGCGGTTCACTTAGGCGAACCCCTTTCTCTTAAGTACGCTAGCTATTTCTTGACCTCCGGCACTAATACCCCTACCGTTAGTAACGTATGTTCACTTGGTCATTCCACTTAACGTTTTTATGGACTTAATATAACTCAGTACACAATATCACATGCAAGCTATAATTTCATACAATTTAATAATTCATAACCAAACAGTTGATTGCACTGTTATAACGTATTTATTCAGGTTATGGGAGGTAGGAGGGAAAAAGGGGGCATTCCTCAGCTCCTATTTCGTACTTTTGTGAGTCCTGACTACGTCCTTATTGTCTATGCAATGGTACAGATTCACTCACCCACTGATGTGTGATGTATCCTTGAGTCGTGGTGACGCACTCTTAGTCCAGGGATCTCTTTACGAGGATGATTCGCCGCTGAGCTTGGCTCCTTGCACAGAATGAGTTTGGAGTTAAGCACCACTTTGGTTTGAACGGCGTTGGCAACACGGCACTTACGAGTCGGCTGTGGTAGAGTTTGGGAATGGTACCAGCCCCAACTGGTCCCAATTGACGGATCACAGCCCCAACTGTGTCAGTCAGAATACAGCCCCAACTGCATTGCCCGGCGAGGGTGTTGCGTTGTTTATATACAAATGCTCCGTCGAACTTTGGCATCGTGGGTCTTGGTCAAGGTGGCGCAATATTGGGTCCGTGTGCAAGGGCCGTGCTCAAGGTTCACCTGGGTCTGTTGTCGAATATCTCACGTGCTGAGGAGCTGAGGGGTAGAGGGGGGGGGGTAGGGCGGGGATTCCGCTTTGAATAAAATTTTACTGTGATCTGCTGCCCGGGGTTTTCTGAAAAAACAAGACACACTGTGTTGGAGCCCCAACGACTCACTTTTTTTTAAATGCACACTTGTTTACCCAAATGATGGTTTGTTATGGGTGTACATAGGACTTATGGTAGGTCCAATTTGTTTGCTATCTCTGCATGAACAGTTCTTTTTTTCTTTGTTGTTGGCAGATATATGTAGGTGAACATATTATTCAGTTCTCGTGTTCACTTAACCCAGTTCGCCTGTCTGGCTTGTGTCAATGCGGGTCACGAGCGCACTTCACAGTGTTGTTTGATTTCTTTTGTGATTGTCCTAAAAAATGGCTGTTCTGTCTTAAGTGGCTGTTGGTTTCATGTAAGATTTAATCAGGGCTGACTTTTGGCCAGTCAGGCCAGCTGGCGTGGACAGGATGCTGATGGTGCATTATTAGGTGATATGCATGTGTGTAGCCAAGACGCTCACTTTGATGTGGACGGACTGAGTGTTGATTCTAGATCTCTGTCATGATTGACCTTGGGACAGGAGATGCACGCCCGTGAGCTGGTTCCTATCGCGCACTGCTACGTGATAGGACGTCTGGTTCGGTGACTTTTTCTCTCGTGTGTTGATGATGCTAGCGGGGTTGTGCCGTGAAGCTTGCTCCCTTTTTTGGCGGGCGGTGCTTTTTGTGGTCCAGAGTTTGTCTCGTTGCGTTGCGTGCGAGTGCGCTAGTTGTGTCGGGATGGGTGACTAGATGTCCGACCGGAGGTCTGTCACTACATCCTGACAATCCCCTGGTCTTGTTTAACTCTTAATTTTTGTTCCGCTGACTGTCACGGGACAACAAGAGTTCCAATTTCCCCTCATCGGGATAGGACAGGTGGTTGTTCTCTGTTAAGTCCGAGGCACTTATTTACAAATGTTCTCGGATTTCTGAGCTGAGGTATAATAGTAGGGTATTTTGGGATAAGGGAGAGGAGTGGATGTCACCAGTGCTTTTATTATTTTTCTTCTTACTTCATATATTTGCAATTAACGTCGTCCGCACATTGTATAACAGATTGACAAAAGAAAAATGCTTAGGATGGCCGCTATTCCGGCGGTAACTGCCCATTTCAACATTCCTCCGACTCCCGAAAAAATTGAAAACAGCCCAAAAATATTGGGCCAATCGCTGGTGGCAAACCCACCTTTAGTTTTAGTTTCTGTGGTTTTAGGCATATTTATAGATACCGATGGAGCTTCTAAGCAGAATGACCAGTTTTCACACGACTTTGCACTTCGCGTGACTAAACATACACGCTCATCCGTACATGCTTTTTCCAGCCTGAATGAAATTTTAATTTCTGTGGGAAGCGTATCTAAATGTACTGATCTCGTGGATATTGGTATGTCTAGAAACTCGACTCCTACTTCACCAGGTAGGCAAAGGCTTTTGGCTATGAGGGTAAGTTCAGCAAGGGTTTGGCAAGAATGACATCCAACCGTGCTGACTATTTTAATGATGTGGGGACAAACTAGCCTTCGAGCCAAAAAAACTTTGTATTTAGAAAAACTCAGGTGGACCAATACAGGTGCCGATTGGATTAATGTGGACCGTAATTGTCGGTCGGGTGACACGAAAAATTTATGGTTGGACCATGCTAATGGGATGCGATTTTGCTGCGATTGCGTCATATGGGTAAGAAATGAGTCGATCTTCTCACACACCAGGCGTTCCTCAAAAGGTCTGCAATCAATTGCTCGTTCATCAAAGCTAAAAAAATTTGAATATACAACTTCTGACTGTACATCGCCGATTTTTCCATATTCCGGCCTATTCTGATCTGCCGCGTTTTCCATATATGCCTCTAATGGATTGGTGATTCGCATTATCAAATATTTGGAAGGTATTTCCAGAGCCTGATCTAAGTTTCCAAGAGGCGAAATTGTTATTCCGTTATAATTGCCCTGGTGGCTAATACTGTGTCTTTCAACAGAACTATTTTTTATGATTCTGAGCTCGATTTCCGGTTTTCAGTGGCCTCCCTTAATTTGACTTACAGAATATGTCTCCTCATGTTTGGGCAAAAGATAAGCTTTAAAATGATGGCACGCCTGCGCCGTTAATATTGTGCAACCTGCCGTGGATGAGCCAGCGATACAATTCAAGATGCCACTGTATGAGTCGGCTTCCTTTGTTAATCCCGGAAATCGGTAGTTCCGGAAACAGTTCCGGCCCCATCCGCAAGCCTTATTTTGCGGACATGCTATCTGATTGATAGTCCTTAATTCCGTAGGGAAGGTAAAATATTTAAGTTCCGATCCCCAGAGGCAATTTACCTCTTTAAACTGCAGCATGATTTGAAAAACGGCGTTCCCGGCCTCGTCCAAGAACCATAGGCATATGCTAAATTTTAGATTAGCTAATGTTACTTGTAATTGTTGACTTATGATACATTCAACACCAAATTGGTCTGTTGTACATTCTCGGGCGTTACTCGTTATCATCTGATGTGCGGTGCATTGTGTGTTTCCCGGGATAACTGCGAGTGAGGATATTATGAGTATAATTACTAGCGAAATTGCAAGTGGGTTAAGTGGGGGTGGTCTCTGAGCTAGTTGGATAGCGTGGTTGACGCGCTGGCGGGTCCGATTAACAATATCCCGCGCTTTTTCTCCCACCAGATGGCCTAAAACTAATGATCCTTTTAGTCCATATTTGGATCCGTAATAAATTAAATAGCCTAGCATGAATATCAATTTGAATCCCTGCCAGCACATCAATAAGATAACTTTAACATACCATAACAATATCCCTGTCATTATTATGCTTATCACATAAGCTGTGGTTATGAACTGGGTGGGGGGGGGGTAGGCAGTGGCGGAAATGGAGGGCCTTGAGGCACCATACACAGTCTAATTGCTCACAAAAAGGTTTAGCTGAAAGTTGGAAATGAGCTTCCGAAATTCCTCCTTTCTGATTAACATGAGTAACATATAGTCGACCAGGTGTTAGTAAAAATTCTCCAGGTATAATTAGCTGGTATGACCCTTCCTTTGTTATTGCTTTTGCATACTCTAACCCGTTTTTACGTAGAATGGCTGTTCCCGCGCTTTCAAAGGTTAATACTGGGGTTTTTAATTTTATGGTTCTCGTTTGTGTATTTAACTGAGTTTCATCCATACTTTTTAATCTGCGTTGGCCATTTTGGAGGGGGGGAAGATAACTAAATTCTCCTCTTGCTTGTCGCTGTCGAGGGTGCATATACAAGTTGGTTACGTTGAATAAACAAACTTGATATGACACACTGCGGCCTCCTTCAATTTCTCCTTGCGTATGCTTCGTGAAAATGTTGGTATCTGCCGATACCACACGACAGAAGCAGGGATTAGTCCGATCGCATTCCTGTTCTGCACAGTAGGCTACATCCCCATTACATTTCATGACCTGGGTGCAGAAACACATGGGCATTCCGGGACGGGTACATTTGTATGCAGTGGATTCACCATTCTTTTTTTCGTTCTGCTCTATCCGGACTTCGATCGGCGCTACTAGCGTTCCGTCTATTAGTGGGACCCGAGTTTCCCAACCCAGGACGCATGCTGAACAATCTTTGGTCAACCCGCAGTATGTGGGAGGAAATTTAATATTCTCGGTGTTCGTCATGAATGTGCATTGTTTTTCGCCCTTTAGCCATTGGCAGACTTCAAATGCGAAGATGGGTGGGTTGGTCGTGGAGGTAATTGGCGTTGTATTGTTAGCGGGGTCCAGGGAGGTTGTATTGCCTCTTACATGAGGTGGACTGATCAGCCACAATCCTATCTGCAGGATGATGAACGGACCCATTTTTTCTGTAATATTAAAAAATAGGGAATTTTGAGCCATATGCCTATCAATCCATAAGGTTATACGGCCTTAACTCAAATCTATTATTTACATTATAGGGCCTGTTTTTTTTTTTTTGTTTTTTTTTAAATTTTTCCCCTGGTCTTAGGGGTTCTTAGTTATAGGCCTATCCCTTTTCAGGCTATATCGAAAAGGTCTTATTTACAATTTATTATTTACAACATAGGTTCCGGTTTCACACTTAAATTGTTTCCTGGTCCTAGGCCTATCTCTCTTTTAGGATATGTTAACCTAGAGAACAGGGTTAAAAAAGAAAAAGGAAAGTCCGAGTGTCCGTCGCTTTTAGTCTCCATCAGTCCGCGTCCGATTCCCAAATGAAAAGAACTTGCCAGTCAAGGATTCTGCGCAAGTGTTCTTTATTTGAGGCGAAACTTGCCAGTCAAGGATTCTGCGCAAGTTAGTTAATTTAAAGTGAAACTTGTCAAGGATTCTGCGCAAGTTAAAAAGTCGCCTTTTACATTCGGTTGTCAGGACTCTCCGGCTAATGTCGAGACCATCAACGATCATAACCCTAACTCTCCCTTTTTTTTCACCTGTATTCCTGTTTTTCTCTGCCCAAGGGATAAAATGTCCGTAAAATGCGTTGTTTTATTTATTCTTATCCTTGTCTGGTTTAACTAAACTATGGCTAGGGAAACGGTAGTCCGCGCGAACACTCCGACTTTCGAGCCTAGAGCTCGCCCTTAACCGCTTCTAAGTTCCTAAAACCAAAAAACTAGGATATTTACATTATTTATTTACCTTTACACTTAAATCATAGACCCGACCTATTTAACTAAAAACGGAGGATGTGGTTAAATAATCCCGCAAGTTTTTACGTTGTTCAATTACAGTGGTTGAGTTGGGTTTAATCCCGAAATACTATTTTCAGGCAGAAATTCGGATAATATTTCCTGGTGTTTATTCCTAAACCATTCTGTCCATGTCTGTGAAGATGGAGGAGACGAGGAGGCTGGCCTAGTAATAGACTCCGAAATAGACATGTTAGGCGAGGAAGGGGCCGTTGGCCCTTCATTGGCTTGGCGCTCGTTCTCATTGGTGGTTTGTGTGGTATTGGGTTGCGGCTGTGGGGTGATCGAATTCCTATCCTGGTCTGAGCTCTCGTCCAGGGGAGTATCTGGGGTGACCCTTACATATCGGTCTCCAATTATTCTTCCTCTCATTGCTACCGGATATGGCCAGTTGATAAGTGCGTCTGTTTTTTTCCATGGCTTTCTCTGTTTTGGTGATGTTTTGATTGCCCGAGCTATGGGGGGTAGCTGGGCCTGATTTTTGAGACTTCTCTCGTCTGAGTCAGAGCTGGAAGTAGAAGCCGAGCCGTTTAGTGCTTGTTGACTGCTTGACATGCGTATTCCTTGAGTAGTTGGGGGTTCTTGGCTGGTGGGGGTTCTTGGCTGGTGCTTGGCTCTCCCTGCTTACTCATTTGTCTCCTTAGTTGGGACCTTAACCGTGACAGGGGTTGGTCATCTTCCGGCTCCCAGTCATCAGAGTCTGAACTACTATCGGGCGGCGTGATGGCGCGCCTGCGATATGAATCGAGATCTTTTCGGCGTCGCCGTCGAGCTTGGGTCCAGTGCCGTGAAGAGTCTGTGGAAGCGGTGCTTTCACCGTAATAGACTCGAGGCTGTTGCCGTAATTGGGGGGGTCTTAGAGGCTGTGGGGGTGGCTCGCCGTCCTCGTCGGTCTGACTCCCCGTATTGTCCGAAGTTTCGGTTTCTGTTGATCTGTCTTCTGGGGAGGGGGGAATTGAGTCCCATTGGTGGAAAGGTCGACTGGCATTATATGGTTTTAACCTGTCCACATGGACTACTTCTGTGGTTTCCTTCCCTCTGTGAATTCTTACGATTTCATAGTTGACTTCGCTAGTCTGGCGTATTATTCTGAAGGGACCTTGGTATAGGCGGGCTAGTTTCTTAGTGCGCTTCCGTTTTGTGTGTGGCACCAGCAATAGGACTAGATCTCCTGGTTTAAATTGGGGTTTCCTCCCCTTTACTTTGCTACGCTTCTTCTGCTTGTCTGCAGACTGTTTCAGTTGTTGCTGTGCAAACCTAAACGCTTGTCGGATGTTTTTAGCCAACCGGGTTGAATAGGTGGCCTGGTCTTCCACTTGCGGTGTAGGTTGTGTGATAAGAGTATGTGGGAGAACTAAGTCTCGACCGTAAAGCAAGAAGCTCGGGGTTTCCTGTGTCGTGGCATTCGTGGCGTTCCTGTATGCCATCATACAAAAAGGCAGATGGTCATCCCAATCATCTTGCCCCTCGCTCACATAATACGACAATGTTGCTGTGATGACTGCATTCATGCGTTCCACAAGGGAATTTCCGGCTGGATGGTATGCCGTGGAAAATATTTTCTTTGTTCCAAGTAGTTTGCAAACCTCGGCTAATAAGCCACTAGTGAATTGAGGGCCTCGGTCACTTAATAATGTTTTGCATATCCCATACCGAGTAAAAATGTGGTCCACATAAATCTTAGCCACTGTTTCCGCTTTGGTATCCGCTAGAGCAAAAGCTTCGGGGTAACGTGTCAAATAGTCCATGAAGACTAAGACGTAGCGGTTTCCCTTCTTTGTTGGGGGGGAGGGGCCCCAGGATATCGGTGGATACGAATTCCCATGGTGCTGTGGGGATAGGCATGGCTTCCAAGGGCGCATGCCGTCTGGTTTTCCGTTTCTCCTGGCACTTAATGCAGCTTTCGCAAAAATGTTTTGTGTCTCCATACATATTACGCCAGTAATATGTGCGAGATACATTCGTTAGGGTCCCCGGAAAACCTGTATGCCCGCCCCATTTGGCGTCATGTGCTGCTGTGAGCACGGAGGCGACCATAGATGCCGGAACGACCAGTTGGTATGTGATTCGGTCGTACTCTTTTTTGTTGGGTGGTAAGGAGTACTTGTACAACAGGAGGTTGGTGTCGTCGATAAAAAACTGACCTATAGGAAGTGATTTTACAATTTCCTGGTTGCAAGGTTCACCTTTCAGATATTTTCGGATGTTAATTGTGAATGGATCTTTCTCCTGTTCCTGTCTTATTCGGGCATGTGACCACCCTGACAGTAATACTTCCTGAAGTGTATTTATCGGTATTAGTCCTCGGGATGATAGGCTATTGTCACTTAAGTCGGCACTATCCTCAACTGGTGGACATCTTGAGAGGGGATCTGCTTTGTTAGTGATCCCTTTCTTGTACACAATTGTAAATTGGTAGTTCTGTACCGCTATGGCCCAGCGTACTAGCATGGGTGATGGATTTGTGGTTTTAAACAGATACGTGAGTGCCTGATGGTCCGTCTCTAAATAGAAATGTCGTCCAAGGAGGTAGTATTTGAACTTCTCCAAAGCCCATACTATAGCCAGGGCTTCTCGGGCGGTGGTCGAGTAGTTCACTTCACTTTCCTTTAAGCGTTTGCTAGCATAGGCGACTGGCTGAAGTCTACCTTTAGCGTCTTTTTGCTGTAATACAGCTCCTAGGGCCACTGAGCTAGCATCCGTGACTAGGAAGAAATCCTCAGTCATGACGGGGGTTTTCAGCACTGGTTTAGTGATCAGGGCTTCTTTTAGTTTTAAGTAGGCCTCCTCACATTCTGGAGTCCAGTTGAATGTTCTTTCTGAAGTCCTGGTTAGGTCTGTTAGTGGTCTTGATATTAGGGCAGCTTTAGGAATAAAGCGGCGGAAAAAGCCTACTAAACCTAAAACGGGTTGAGTGGTTTTAACGTTATGCGGCCTAGGAAAATTCTTTATTGCTTCTATTTTCGTGTCTGCAGGACTGATTTTGCCTGGTGTTAATATATGTCCAAGGAATTTGACCTTCTTGGCGGCAATGCAGCACTTCTCAGGTTTGGCTGTGAGTCCCACCTCTTCCAATCGAGTCAACACTTTATCCAGCAGAATCAGGTGAGCCTTGAGACCCTTTGTATGGAGGCAGAGG
The DNA here is from genome assembly GCA_034697385.1 of Lithobius mutabilis. NCBI lineage: Eukaryota > Metazoa > Arthropoda > Chilopoda > Lithobiomorpha > Lithobiidae > Lithobius > Lithobius mutabilis. The sequence continues at coordinate 2,491 of JAQGAL010000052.1, read as the reverse complement.
TCATCGAAGAAATCGATGAGGTTAGGGCCGAGTAATCCCTCTAAAGCTCTATTAATTACTGATGTAAAGAATTGGGGTGACAGAGTAAGGCCCATAGGGACCCTAGTGAAGGCATATTGTCCAGTGAATCGTCCTCCTGTGGAAAACGCCGTAATATGGCGGTCAGCTTCGTGAACGGCCATTTGGAAGAAGGCGGATCCTAAATCGATGGTGGTAAAATAGTCCGAGTCGCCGACAGCTTTTATTAGCGTGTCCATTTCCGGAACCGGATATTGGGATTTAGGAACCCGTTTATTCAGCTCGCGGTAGTCGAGGCATAATCTCCATGTGTTATTGCTTTTTTTAACCAACAGGCAGGGGGCGTTATAACTCGATATTGTAGATTCAATAATTCCGGCGTCTAGTAATTCTTGTATCTGAGCTTTCGTTGTTTCTTCTAATGCTGCTGGTACACAATAAGCTCTTTTGTATACAGGTGTATCATCCTCCAACGGGATTCTCATTTGAGCCAAATCAGTATATCCCAATTCTGTTAATGATTGGGCGAAGCCCGCGGGATGGGTGTTCAATATCTCTTTCACTTCCTGCTTCGTGCTGTCATCCAAATGGGATAGATTAAAGCGAGTTAAGTCTAGAGGTCGGTTTTCCCTCCTTCTCTTGGCCTTCTCGTGTGGCAACAGAGTTTCTGATTGCGTAACCTCAGTGGTAGGCTGGGCTGTCCCTACTGATAGTCCTGCTGGTAGTGTGATGTCAGTCTTGGACTTATTTGTTATTACAGCAGAAGCTTGATTGTTATTATCCGCTGATAAGACACCTGCCATCAGATGCACTGGATGATGTAACGGGGAATTGGGCTCAAGGAGCAAGGTCTTATCTTCGAATGCTGGAGGAACTGATAGTTGAGTTATCTTGCTTTCCCCTGGTTTTAATCTGAGAGAGTTTAGTAAACATATTTTGCCTACAACAGATGTTGAAGGCGTGGGCGTAATCTTGATTTTCAAATCACTAATTCTAGAAACAGACCATGAGCGGCCAATTTCCGAGAGTTTTATCCCATGTCTAGGTGAATGGAAGCATCTTTCTTCCGCTAAATAATTTAACCCTAAGTATCTGATAAGGCCTAGGATCAATTCATGTTCTGTGCCCAAATCGTCCTTGGTAACGTAATATGGGATTGTGAAGGTTTTGGTACCTAACTTCGTTTTGATCAGGTATTTGCCATCCAGCGGAAAAGGTTGGTTGGAAGCTGTTAGGGCTACTATATTACATGGTATCTTGGTAATGGTTACCGCTTTATCTTGCTGTAATGTCTGCAATAGTGAGGGCGAGATGACACATATGGATGCGCCTGTATCCATGAGGGCCCTGTACGTGCGTCCTTGCAAGTTACAATGAATTATGGGCAACTCGCTCATTAAGTGGGGATGAGTGGTGATTGCAGATTGGACTCTATAGTCGGGAGGCTGTGTTATTTCAATGGGGTTGCCGTTTCCTGTCCACAGCTCATTTACAGGGGGCGTGAACCATTTAAATGCTCGAATTCCATGGTGTCTAGTTCGTCTCCGTACTCTGCCCTTACGGAAGCTCGCTGCTGGCCAGAGGACGTTATTCCGTTCCTATTTTGGGGTGTCACTTGTTGGAAAGTGCGCCTATTATCTGGTGGGGCCATGGGGCCTAGGCGGGATGGACGCTGGGGGCAATCTCGGGCGAAATGCCCGTTCTGATGACAGAAAAAACATTCCATAGGGCTACCTGGGTTTCTTCCTTGGATGGTAGGTGAACTTTCGGAAGAACGTCTTTGGCCATTCTGGGTATAATTATCCTGTGAACGGATGAATGCGGTGAGGCGGCGCTCTAATCGAGCCTCAACTTGGTCTAGTCGCTGTTCTATTCTGTCCAGATTAGACTGGGATACAGGGGGGGTCGAAGAGGAGGGACTAGCTATCTGTTGTAACTGTTGGATGGCGGTTTCTACAGTCTCCGGAGTTAATGCTGCCTTCTCACAGAATTCGGGCGATTTAGCTGCTGATTCAAGCTGCTGAATTCGCTTTATCAGATTTTGTATGTGCTTGCTACCTTCCTCTGAAGGATGCTGGGTAACAGGCTTTCCTTGTTTCGACGTGGTAGCTTCCATTTCCATGTCAATATTTTTGATAATAAAAGGGTGATCCTGCATTTGTAACAGAGCTTCTTCTTCCGTGATAGCAAACCTAATCGCATCTTCTAAAGTTGTGGGTGCCTTGGATAGTAGATGCCTCCTTATACCTGGTTTCGTAGCCTTTACGAACTGAGCTAAGATAAGGGCTGTCTGTGCAGCAGGGTCTAATCCCTCTATCATTCTTCCCTGCCTCTCAACCCGGGTGGCAAACGGCCGGACTGATTCCTTATCTCCCTGCCTGAGATTGGTGAACGCGGCAAGAGAGAGAGACAAGGGAACAGGAGGAGCAAAACGATTGCGCAGGGCCGTCCGTAGGTCCTGAATGTTATCGAT
>JAQGAL010000051.1:0-11702 GCA_034697385.1 Lithobius mutabilis | reverse complement strand
TTATAAATAAAAGTTCATTTAAATACTCAATATTTTAATTATATTTTTTTGCTAACATTGAATGATTATATTTTAAACTAGGAAATATACAAACCTGCTTAATTTATGCATTACTCCCCGAATGGGGCCTTGTCTAGCAAGAAGATCAAAACATCGCCCGCTCCTGCCCCCACCGCGCCCGTAGCGCCAACCACCACCTGGTGGTCACCATCGCAACATCTCATCACTACTCTTCTTGCTGGCCTTGCGACCAGACGTGTCTAGCGTTGCAGAGTTTCAAATTAAAGTTTTTAGTACTTTTTCATAGGTTTTTTATCGATCCTGTTGACCTTCTATGTGGCTGTGTCCATCCTAGGAGGTCCGGACGACCTTTTCTCCGGCGGGTTCGCCTGTTTTCGGGGATTACGAGCACATGAAGTCGTTCCTGGTCGGCCACGCCGTTGGCAAGACTGCGCCGGGAGACGAAAATGGTGTGCGAGCTGCGGCGTTTGTCTGTCCTTTTCGCCAAGAACCAGGCTGAAGTGGACTTTTGCAGCATAAGCAAAGGATCGGAGATCGCAGCATGGTACCGAGAGTTCCCGCGATCTTTCTTCGTCCCGGGATTCCAAGGTCAGTCCGGCTACTTGCTGGGACAAGCCAGATTCTGTTGCGGCCGTTAAGCCTATCCGTAGGCCTAACAGCACGCGGGGAAGCAGCGAGGCGAAGCCAGGTTGCGAGACAAAGAACGAAAGGCGGCCACTCCTTTGCGTGAGATCGAAAGCGAGGCGAGCGCGATTCGCACTCCAGAGCGTGTCGGACGGGACGATTCGCACTCCACAGCGCTTCGGACGGGACGAATAATACGAAGGGCGGCAGGGGCCTACCCCTCCCCCGGAGCGTCCCGACTTCCAGTTCTACTTGGAGACGGTGCCGGACGTGGCCCACTGAATTACCCTTCGGCGGTTGACCGACCGGTCGCCGTATTCGTGGGGTTTTCTTTCTTTTCAGCAGATGTTGCAGTTTCTTACGAAAAAGCAGTCAATGGCTGAAACGTTGCCTGGGTCTTCTGTGCCTCGGCAGAGAAGACGCGAGGCAGGATAGAACGAAAGGCGGAAGGGGCGTTTCCCCTTCTTTCTTTTCGAAGAATAGCGAAAATCGTAATGACGAAAGGCAGAAAGGACGAAATGACGAATGGCAGAAAGGACGAAATGACGTAAGACGAATTAGCGAAAATCGAAATGACGAAAGGCAGAAAGGACGAAATGACGAAAGGCAGAAAGGTCGAAATGCCGAAAGACGAAACGACGAAAGTCGAAGTGACGAAAGGCAGAAAGGACGAAATGACGAAAGTCGAAATGACGAAAGCGAAATGACGAATGGCAGAAAGGACGAAATGACGAAAGGCCGAAATGACGGAAGGCAGACAGGACGAAATGACGAAAGTCGAAATGACGAAAGGCAGAAAGGACGAAAGTCAAAATGACGAAAGACAGAAATGACAATAGGCAGAAATGATAAGGACGAAAGGCAGACTGCACTACAGTTGCTGTCTCGTGCAATCTGGCATCCACGTGTTGGAAAATACGAAAGCCGGCTTCCACGCAAAGGCGGATTGTTTTGACCAGCTGTTGAACTGTCAAGCTAGCGCTGCTGGCGCTTAAGCCTTCATGATGACTTCAGGCCCAGGCCGTCGTTTCACGGACAGCGGTAGCGGGATGACGCTGCGTCGTTTCGCTGCGTCTTTTCTGGGCTGCATCCATTCCAAGAATGACGACGTCTCCGTCATAGGTTCACGGAATGTCAAGTCTGACCGACGTTTATCAACAAAGAACTGCTCGTATTTTTTAATTATTACTGGCCGACGTGTGTTGCTCATTGTGTTTTACTAGCGGTATACTACAGTGCTGTTTGACTACCTCTGGTTCTGCTGCTGCTGTGGGCCGCCTATGCCTCTACCATGACGTCAGGCCTAGGACGACGTTTATAAACAAAGAACAGCTCGTATTTTTTAATTATTACTGACCGACGTGTGTTGCTCATTGTGTTTTACTAGCTGTATACTGCAGTTGCTGTTTGACTACCTCTGGTTCTACTGCTGCTGTGGGCCGCCTATGCCTCTACCATGACGTCAGGCCTAGGCGATCGTTACGTGAGCCAATGCCAGATCGTCGCGAGCCTCCTCTATAACCTTAGGCCCATTGTTGCGAGATGATGCCCATTGTTACACGTTGAGGCCCATTGTAGCACGATGCTGCTGCTGTTAGGCCTAATCTTCGCCGGCCCTGCCTTCTGTGTGTTGCTGAGCTGCTGGTGGCTGTTTAGGCTCCTTCTTTTTGCTATTTGCTGTTGATTATTTTGCTGCCCAACTGCTGCATAGGCTGCTGCTCACTGTTGTACTGTTGTTGCTGTTGTGGCCGTAGTAACTGTTGTAGCGGTTTGGCTATGGTTGTACCTACTGTGGCCTCCCGTTGCTGTTCACTTTGGTTGTACTGGCCGGGTGACGACTGTTGGGGCTATTGTCGTCCGCTTTTGCTATTGGCTGACTGCCTTCTGCTGTTGCTAGCTGTTTGCTGTGGCTGTGTCAGTTTGATGCCTCTCCTGGTTGCAGGTCGACTGGTGACTAGGGCCAATGTTGTGGTTCACTGTTCCTGTTGCCTTGCCGCTGGCGGTTGTTGTCCGCTATCGACCTAATTGAGCTAATCCACAATGGTGGGAATTGCTGATTACCTGGATTCCTTAGTCTGAGATTGCGTCCGATCCCCTGGTGACTGATCTACTCCGTCCACTGTAGGTGCCGACTCTGCCAAACGCATTGGCCGTACACGTCGGCCCTGTTTGTTGGTCACTATTTGCGGTTGCTGTTGACTTGATGGACGTTGTTGCTCCGCCTTGTGGGCCGGCCTGGGTAATGACCTGTCGTGGGGATAGATGGGCTTCCGTACTGGTTCCTGTTGCTGCCGTTGCACGCTTTCGACGTGACGCTGGGCTACAGTTCCCTGACCTGTTGGTGTTTGCTCCGGTGGACTGTTGCCATTCCCCACTGTTAACTGCTGCTCCGTCATGCTATATGCTGCTGCGCGGACCTGCTTTAAACTACTGTCCCTCACTATCGACAGTTCCTGTACTGTCGTATGCTACTGCCTCTGACCTGCGTTTCACGGTGGTTGACCCGCTTGGCCGGCTGGTCTGTAATTTCTGCCGACCTACTTCGGGTTCGGGGTTACTGTTTGCAGTGTTTGACTGTTGTCTACCGATTGTCCACACGGTTGGCTTTGCATCTGGACGCCGTGGTTCGGCAGGATTTGCTGACCACCTGTAGCCGTTGACCCACTGGCCTATTGTGTTGTGTTGTCGTATTGTGTTCCCCTGCCATCTAAAGCGTCTTCCCTGGTGGAAAGGGCGAGTTTGCAAGTTTGTAGGTTAGACTGACGATATTGACTAGGAGCTCAGGTGAGCTGCTCTTCGCAACGACATGCAGTCCGCCATTGCCCGCACGTCGGAGAAGATGGCTGCACTGGTAACTGGGAGGCACGGCGCAACAGCTCCATGGCCCCCTTTCTGGGGTCTCCTGCAATTGTTGCAGTGGACTGGAAGCTGCACTGGACGGCGACTCGACGAGAGGAGCGGTCCGTGCGAATTGCCGACAGACTTTTTCAAGGTCAACCTTGCGGCCGTTCGAGACAGACATGGTCAACGGTTGATTGAGCGAAGTTCCTTCGACGAAGGGACAGGGTGCCGGTGGATTTTCTGCCTCCAGGAGAGTTTCCGACGCTCGGGGGTTCATTGACACGACTGCCTTATCCCCGGGCAGGGGCTTGTTGCCTGTCAGACACGCCATGGGTGGGTCACCAGGCTGGATGAACTCCGATTTGGTGGTGACCGAGTTACAAAAGTCGATTCCACGGCCTGTGCGCCCGTGGAAATCCGTGGACGGTGCGTTTACTTGGACGATCCGCTGTTGCACGACTCAGTCTAACATCGTCAAGTGGAATCTGCAGTGCATTTTTGCAGTTCTGGGACTACAGGGCGTCCGGCGGGAACTGAGCCAGATCTCGTCTTCTCCGGGCCTCCGCAACGGTTTCCGGGGAAGACTTTCGTTGGTTGGGGATCGACCCACACCGACGACTGTGAGGAAGCGAGATGTGCCACATGTCGTGGCCACCTTCCGCTGCCGGCGGCCGTTTACCGGCGTCGTCTCTGGGCTCCGCTGCGGGTGAGAAGCGTGACGGGGCGATCCGCCTTGGCCAGCGGAGGACCAATCCATGTTTTGAGTCACGACTCACGGTCTGGTTCACGATTTGTGACTGGTTGTCGCAGATCGTTTTTTCGCACAGTGACCATGCACAGTTTTGGAATAACAGGCGAGCGTGTCTTACCCACTACTGATAGATTGCCATGCACAATGGCGGCACGACTAGAAGGTGGATGTCTTCGGTGTCATTGTCCCGACTCACCAATTTGCACCGCGGAGACTCTGTTGGCCCCTGTTTTCAAGACCGGCTGGTACTAACCGTTGAGAGGTCTGCTGGACAACGCTTTGAACAGTGCAGCACGTCTGCTGGGGTTGTTTTTTCAGTCTGCCATTTTTGGAGTTGGTAATCCTCGTCAGAGGGTCGGGAAACCACTCTAATCGGATGAGTTCTGTCCCGGGGTTTGCCAGGCCTTCCTTCTGCTGGGGGACAGGTTTTCTGGCTGCCTTGTCCCAAACAAAGGGATGAATAGTTCCCGGACACTAGACTATGGGACGGTGTTTGGGACTGGGGTAGATCCCTCGTCATCGCACCAGTATAAGTCACGACTCGACGGAGAAGTAGTTTGTAACGGAGCCGACCTGTGTTTCCTTGGACCGGGGTGTTGGCTTCTCCGAGGAATGAGGTTTCGAACCCCCCTCTCCTTTCCGCTCCTGCGGGTTTCCGGTATTAAGGCATGGGGGTTAGTCTACAGCGACCGGGGTGCGTGCTCCTGTTAGTCACGTCGCCTGTCGGTCGGATTTGTGCAGTTGTCGGGGTCAGTGTACCTATGTCGCCATGTTTTCAACGGTTGCTGACCTACCATGAGGGATTTCGGCACGCTGGGAGACACTTAGCCTGAACTCGGGGACGAGGCGGCACCGACCACCTTACGTTTGGTTGTTCAGTTGCTCCTGTGGCCTCTTTCTGACGTGGTGCCACGCGTCTTGTGGGACTCAAGCGGCACTTCCGTCTGGGTTCGCGCATCCACGGTGAGGAGTCGTGGAATGGAGCGTGGATTGGAGTTTTGTGCGATGGAGGGTGTCCTTCCACCCGATGGGTGACCCCTCTGGGCTTTGACTACTTGTTTCCTGGAGGAGGGACAATGTGTGTCCTGTGTGTCCTGTGTAGGAAAGGTGAAGTAACCTGGTTTGGGTACGAGAGTGGGAGCCACCGCCCATAGGGGCTTCTTTGAGCTCTGACTGCCTATTTCCGGGACGAGAGACCAAGTGTGCCCGAGGATAGGGGATCTTTATCTCCTTCTGCTCACCCTGTTTGGCGATGACGGGTTCTGGGTTGAGGCGATTACTTCCAGGATGGGATCTGCCTCTGTTGGGGAAGGATTGATCTCGGAACTTTGGAACTACTACCTGGTCGTCTCTCCGTAATGACGTGGTTGGCCTTGCCCTTGGTGGCATTAGTTGCTTGGGCCTGGTGGCGGACGCCACGTTGCTTCCTGTCACCTTGGCCGTCTGTAACGTTCCGCGGTGAAGTGACCGCTGTCTCTTTCTCCATGCGAGAACCACCCGGTCAGCGATTCGGACCATTTGTTACTGTTATCAGTCTCTAGTAGAGTTCCCAGCGTTGAACTTCTACCTGCGATTAGACCAGACGGGGTGTTGTAACCATGTGGGCTCTGTGTTCTCCTTGTTGCTGGAACCCTAGCTGTTCGCTTCGCTATTCGCCGACTACCTGGTCCCTGTTGCCCTTAGCCTGATGTCTGGTGCCAGATAGATGCTTTTCAGCCGCTGCTGCCGTGGCATCTATCGGGTTATGCGGGGTGTGTTGACATGTCTATGTCCTGTGCCCCTGGCCGTCTCCTCTGAGGTGTTCCGGCCTGGGCCGTTTTGGGACCCCTTTGATGTCGTGTTCCCTGTCTTCCGGAGGACCTGGGTGACTTGTGCGGATCTTCGTGGAAGAGGAGATGGCCCAGCAGGGACTACTGCCAATGTCCTTGGGGACGGCTGTTTGGTAGGTTTGTTTCCTGCGCTCCTGCCCCACCGGGATGGCTAAAAAGGAGGGCTCCTCTCCAGGATCTCCCTCCTCCCAGGGTGTACTGCAAATTCTGCAAAAATAAAGCAGGTTTGTATATTTCCTAGTTTAAAATTAGCCGATTGTCTGCAATACAATCGGTTTTAAACGGAAATATACAAACCTGCTTCCCACCCGGCCTCCCCTATCCTCTCTTTTTAGCCCTACTGGGTGCTGTGAAGAGTAGTGATGAGATGTTGCGATGATGACCACCAGGTGGTGGTTGGCGCTGCGGGCGCGGTGGGGGCAGGAGCGGGCGATGTTTGATCTTCTTGCTAGACAAGGCCCCTTTGGGGAGAGATTCAAAAATTAAGCAGGTTTGTATATTTCCTAGTTTAAAAGTGTAAATTTGCACGATCGCTAGCTTACCTTGTATTACTACGTTTAATTGCTGGGATAAAAAGTGTTCTTATTTGTTTTCCACTTTTTGCGCATACCGTTAAAAACTAATTTGTTTGTAAAATGGTTGTAGGCAAGCAGCTACGTCCATATAAACTTAGTTGAATAGTCCTGGAGTGTAAACTTAACGACTCCTTGGTACTAATACTATGCTCATGTTATTGCTTATGCTCTAGTTTTCGTTGGCGTTTGGCCGCCATGTGGCTCACTTTCTAGATGCAAAAGTCGCTGCTTCACTGGTGTTAATCTTATGTTACTGTTCGCCGCTTGGGGCATTACACTCGGGAAGTGCGCTCATCTATTGCTACTCTTATGTCGCGTTAAGTAGAAGCTTGCAATTTTTGTCTTGCCTGTGTTTTGATTTGCGTCTTTGCAAAAGGATTTTGCGTGGATTGCCTCAGTCCTTTTGAGTTGTTTACTTAAAGAATCAATTGCACTTACTTACTTAGAAGTGTGGTATGAAACTTTGCTTGCTGGGTGGGCTTGATGTGCTTTGAGTATGGTTTTTTTATGGTTGGGGTGGGCCTTGCAGTTGACGTAGGTGGCTTTTTATGGCGACATTAGGTCGTTCCTTGCAGTTTGTTCACCTTCGTTTTTTTGCTTGTCCGAACAGTAATTAACTATGCTTGGAAGCTTGTTTGATGTTGGGGCTGAAAGAGAAAGTAGCCCCACAGTCCGGCTGTTGTTGTGTAACCTTGATTGGGTGGGGCGGTCTCTTTTGATGTAGGACTGGGTTGGTTGGGTGAGCCTTCGAGCTCGAGGTCACCTGACTCGACTTGATCCATTCCTATTTTTGCTGTGCGGTGTAATTTCCTTAACCTTTCGGGGAGCGGGCCTATCAGTTGAGCATCGCCAGCAGTTTTTGATCTTGTCAGGCCCAGGTCTTGTATCTTTTGGATGGGGCTCCCTACCACTTGTGTTACGATTGTATTAAGCGACGTTGGTACTGGGGAGCTTTTGTTTGTGACTGTCTTGGGTGTGAGCGAAGGGAATTGAAATTGGAAGTATACCATTATCGTTTGTGTGTTCAATTATTGCTTTACTATGGCGATCTATTAACCAATCGCATTTATAACCGAAGGGAAAAATTAAATAACCGCTATTAAATAATCGCTATTTACGTTGTTTGTGTTGCTTGAACGATTGTTACTCTTTGCAGAATGGGAAGAAATTTAAGTTGCCTAGTCGAGAAATATTGTTGTGAACAATTGTTGGCTGCTGTTTGGGTGTGGTTCAAGTCACACCAATGTGTTGTCATGTGTTGCACGATACTTTTGGGTTCAGGCCTGTCTAATAGTAAACTTTGTTTGTGTACGAAGCATTTGTATTCTACTTTTGTATTCCTCTTGTATTCTACTTTTGCCTGGCTGTCGGCCCTCCGGTCTGGAGAGGGGGAGCATGTCGGGAAACGCCTAGGAATGGCTTCCCCGACACATCAGTGGTTGCGTCCCATCCGACAGGCAGCGCGCAGGCAGCAGGGCAGAAGGCAGCCTGAAACCAACCAGACAGGTTGTGAGGAAGCGACCCCTTAAGGCCGGCTTAAGGCTTGCCCGCCGTACAAGCCTCAATTGCTATTCTCAAGTCGAACATTCGATTCGAACGCCAAAGTTGGGAATTGCTTCCTTTCAATAGAACACTTGTGTTCCAAAACGTGACTCTGGGCGCACGTGCATTGCTTTCAAGAACTGTCGAATGCTGTCTTGAGGACCAATCAGGAGCCAGGGATGTTTTGGCGCCTTTTGGGAGGACAAAGGGCGTGAAGCCGTATAAATACGAGTGCGAACTCGTATGATTAATCATTCCGAATGACCCAGAGGCTGCGGGAAGCTCCGAACCTCGGAACGGACATTCGGTGGCTGGTTTGCTATGTTAAAGAAGTGGTTGTGTAGCAAGATGCTTGTAAATAGTTATAGTTTTAATTAAACAAGTTATTTTAGTCCACACTGGAGCCAAGTTCTTTCATAAGCAATCAGATGATTCATGGTGCTAAAGCTGGAGTTTAGAAGGGTATTTCTGCTCAGTTTATTGGTTTGGATAACCAAGCTCCCAAGGTGGATTTCCGAGGGTGTAGCATCATCACAGTGGTGGCAGCGGTTATAAAGAACTACGTTTGAAGGTCACAGTGGTGGCAGCGGAAAGCAAGAACCTGCACTACGTTTGAAGAGACAGTGGTGGCAGCGGAAGAGGGTGTGCTAGAAGAGGGTGCACTACGTTTGAAGAAGTGGAAGTTGGCCAATCACGTGTGAGAAGTATCATCACAGTGGTGGCGGAAGAAATTGAAGTTGGCCAATCACGTGTGAAGAGTATCATCGCAGTGGTGGCAGAATTCGTAGTCAAAGTGCAACTTTAAATCTATCGAGAAGCGTGGACTCAAGTTGGACTCAAGTTTGGACTCAAGTTGGTGGACTGAAGTTGGTGGACTCAAGTTTGGTTCAAGTTTATAAGCAGGCCGAAGGAAAGAAGAAAGGCATTCCGACCAAAGGAGTCATTGTAGCGTCTAAGGAGCTGAGCAGGACTGCACGGCTAGACAGCGTCAAAAGGTCAGGGGAAACTAGGTAGCAATTTCTTTTTGGAGGGTAATTTTGCTGGGTAGTTGGTTGATTTGCGAGAAAGTGTTTGTTTTTTGGGATAAATTGTAGAAAATGGAATTGCAGGGCTTGAAAGTAGAGTGTTTAAGATATGTTTGTGGAAAATTGGGGTTGACACAGATAGGCATGAAAAGGAATTTAATTGTGTCCATAGAAGAATCTATCACTAGAGGGGATGTGTCAGAAAAAGGGGTGCAGGAGCACATAGAAAATTATGAGAGTGAGCAACTTAGGTTAGAAGAGGCTAGACAGCTTAAAGCTAAGCAATTAGAGGCTGAAAGGACAAATTATTATGCAGAAATGATAAATTATTACGTGGAAAGGTTGAAAGAAGTGGAAGAAATGAGAGAGGCGGAACGGCAGATACAGCTTCAGTATTTACATGCAGGACTAGTTAGTCATGACAGTGAGAAGCCTAAACTCAGACGAAGTTAGATTTGTGGGAAATGAGTTTACGGGAGGGGCTGGAGTTGGCGACAACGACAGCTGAGTTTTATAAGGAAAGCCTACGGGTACAGGATACTTTAGGTAGGGGAGCTACACCTAAACCTGCAGAAGGTGAATTGATGAAGGATTCAGGGGCATCCGTTAATGTCAGTTTGTGCAATGTGGTGGAGCCAAGCATGTCTATGGGACAAGGTGGGGTTTCGTCACAGGTAATTTGTGGAGGGACAGCCGAATTGCCCACGGCTAAGGTAAACGTTGCAACTGAGCTTGGTTCAGGGGATGTCGTGGCAGCCGTGTCTCCAGTGTTTGAAACACACGAGGTCACTTGCGTTTTACGTGTAAACACATTGACAGACCTGGAGTTAAAAGGTAATGTTGCTAACGTGCAAAGTGTCGACGTGATAACGAGCCAGCAAGCTAGAAGGGAACGGAGCAAAGATGCGACAAATGTTTCCAAGGCACAGGCCAAGGCTGGGATGGCTGAGAACGAAGATTTTTATATTGATACTTTGTTTGGTGAAGATCGCCTAAAATCAGCCAATAGATCACAAGACGAAGAAAAGCAACAAAACTGGGTCAAGATAGAAGACCAGAACCAGGCCAAGGTCGTTGCGGGAAGACGCAACAATGTGTCAAGAGAAGAATGTAAACAAGACGGGGCAGAGCGAGAAGACGATAGATTAGACAAGATTAAAGTATGCAGTAAGACCTCAACAGGCATGAAAGATTTGGTTCACGTTTATAAGAAGGCTGAAGAAAAGAAGAAAGAAGTAGGAAGTAAGTCCTCACGAGGCAAATTGGAAGTTGGCCAAGCCCGTGAGAAGTATCTCAGGAGTATCGTCGCAGTGGTGGCAGTGTTGACCGTACCTGTGCTGGAAGAGGTTGCACTACGTGTGAACATCATCACAGTGGTGGCGGCGGCAGTTCCGAGCCTGCGTCACGAAGAAGTGGAAGTTGGCCAATCACGTGTGAAGAGTATCATCACAGTAGTGGCTGCGGCGACACAAGATGTCCGGGAATTGTTGCAAGTGGGAGGCGAACAATGCGAAGCCGGGCTACATGGAGGTCAGAAGTTGTATTTGGAGGTCAGAAGACATGGAGGTCAGAAGTTGGATTTTGGCAGAAGTGGTGCTCGGAAGACGAGATCAAACGGAGTTGTTTTTTGGGAGAAAGGCAAATGTAAGGCTTATAGATGTGTATTAAGATGGTCAATTTTTTTGCAGGCCAAGCAGTTCGCAATAATTGCACACAGCAGTGGGAAATTGCACGGTGATGCGGACGCATTGCGCAGAATGGAAACGACAGCTTGCTTATTGTGTTTGCTTTTCAGATTGCTGGTATATCTGATTGTTGCATGTGTATTGTTTTTTTTTGTTGTTGTGTGAGTGGAGCGAAATACCTCTTCATTAAGGTTGCTCCTCGTTTCCACGGGCTGTTGATTGCTTGTTTGCCGTGTCTGTCGCTTCTTTGCTTTTTGTTGCAGGACGGCAGATGTTTCAATTGTGTGACGAAAGTGCAAGGATTGTGATATAAGCCAACTTGGGACTGAGCTAGAGTAGGACCATTGGTAAGAACTGTTGCCATGTTGCCTACCTACTCTACGCTACAAAGATTGGAGCTTGGATGATACGTCAGTGTGTGTGTGAACCCAGTGCCATTGGGTTATTTATTTATGGCCTTTTTTGTGATTGTAACCAAGAGTTACATGTGTGGCAACTGATGTTGCATTGTGCTACAGTTTTGCTTGGAGCAAGTGAAATGCAGTGATTTGGAAGAAGTGAGGCTGTGTTTACCTACGACGACTGCGTATGTGCGTTGGGGGGAGGTATAAGGAAGCGACCCCTTAAGGCCAGCTGAAGGCTTGCCCGCCGAACAGCCTCAATTGCTATGCTCAAGTCGAACATTCGATTCGAACGGAAAGTTGTTAATGTTGCGTTGCAATCGAATGCCTACGTTCCAAAACGTGACTCTGGGCGCACGTGTATTGCTTCCAAGAACTGTCGAATGCTGTCTTGAGGACCAATCAGGA
>JAQGAL010000050.1:0-11702 GCA_034697385.1 Lithobius mutabilis | reverse complement strand
TTCTTCAACTTCAAGTCTCGGTCGACAAAGTCTCCCGGTGGTGGTCGCCCATTGGAGGTGCCCAGGAGGAAATGATTGGGAGTTAGGCTCTCCGAGTCGTCAGGGTCGTCAGACACGTGAGTAAGGGGGCGGCTGTTGACGCTAAATTCAGCTTCAGCGAAAACTGTCTGCAGGACTTCTTCTCGCGGTGCCCTTTCCCGGAGAGTCGCTTTCAGCGCCGTCTTAACGGACTGCACCATTCTCTCCCAGCTCCCCCCCATATGGGGGGCTGAGGGAGGTATGAAATGCCAGTCGATCCCTCGCGTGGTCATGGCGGCCTCGATCCTCGACTGTTCAAGTTCCATGAGAGCTTCTTGAAGTTCACGATCTGCACCTCGCAAATTGGTTCCATTATCAGAATAGATACTTCGCGGACTTCCGCGGCGACTTGTCATCCGCTGAATTGCCATAATCGCAGAGTCAGTGGTGAGAGATGCAGCAATTTCCAGATGGACTGCACGAGTGGCTAGGCAGGTGAACAACACTCCGTACCGTTTCTCACGTCGCCGTCCAATTGCCACCTCCATCGGCCCAAAGTAATCCATCCCCACATCGACGAATGGTCGCTCGTGAGGGGTCAGTCGCACTTCCGGCAGGTCACCCATCTCTGGCAGCTGCGGTTTCGCTCTTCGGATTCGGCAGACCAAACAAGCGTTCCACGCGCTTCGGACAGCAGTGCGGATGTTCGGAATCCAGAACTTCTGACGTAACTCATTCACCACGCCTTCTTGGCCCACATGACCGGCCTTTTCGTGATAATGCTGTATAAGTAACTTCGTGAACGGGTGCTTGGCGTCGAGGATGACGGGTCTTTTCGTCTCTTCGGCAGTAGAGGAAGCCGCGTCAATCCTGCCTCTGTGGCGCAAACATCCTTCCTTGTCCAGCATCGGAGAAAGTTGCACCAATCGGCTGGAGGTCTCCACAACTTTCCCTTCTTTCAGCCTGTTCATGTCTTCAGGAAAGCCGTCCCATTGGACTTTCCGCCACCACTGTCGCTCAGCTCTTGACACTTCGGCTGGCATGAGCTCGTTGCGTGGTGTCTTCTGGCTCTTCCTGTCTTTGTCACGACACTGTTCAATGAAGCGATTCATCCAGGCTGTGGCTCTTAACAACCTCATCAATTTTGAGAAACGAGACACTTCGGGCAGGCTGTCATTTACTTTGATGGCGATCCCAACAAAGTCTTTTCTCAATTCTTGGTGGGTTGCTTCGACTTCTTCAGAGTCAGTAGATTCCTTGCTTGGTTCCTTCGGCCATTCGGGCTCCGGGCACTTCAAGAAAGAGGGTCCACAAAACCAGCGGCTGTGGTTGTGCAGATCTGCTTGGCCACGACTTCTTGTGGCGTCGTCCGCAACGTTTTCGGCAGTTGGGCACCATCTCCAGCAGGCTCCGGCGGTGAGCTCTTCAATTTCGCCGACTCGGTTTCCAACGAAGGTTTTAAACTTGCGGGCATCGTTCTTCAGCCAGTTGAGTACAGTCCGTGAATCTGACCAAAGGTATGTCTTGGTTACTTCGAAGTCATGTTCTTCGTAGATGGTGTGTACCAACCTACTCCCCATCACCGCGGCTTGTAGCTCCAAGCGTGGGATAGTCATGGGCTTCAACGGAGCAACCCTCGTCTTCGCTGTCACAAATGCGGTCTGGACTTCATCAGGCATTACAACTCGCCAGTAAGCCACTGCGGCAAAGGCTTCCTCGCTGGCGTCGCAAAACACATGCAATTCCAATGATTGTGCATCTTGGACTCTTGATGAGTAGCATCTTGGGATGGCGACCTTGTGGAAATGGCGCAATTCTTCGATCCATTCCTTCCACTTGTCCGCAATGTTGTCGGGCACCTCGTCATCCCAACCGATTTCGGTTCTCCAAATGTGCTGAAGAAGAATCTTGGCTCTGACTGTGAAGTGGGCCAGGAAGCCTAACGGGTCGAAAATACTCATTACGACTCTGAGAGCTTCTCTCTTCGTGGGTCGCTTCTCACCGGTCAGCAGCTTCGTGTCGACTTTCCCAGAACCCACGGCAAACGTGAAGGTGTCGACTTGGGGGTCCCATCGCAATCCCAGAATTCTTTCCACTGGATTTTCCGGGTCCAGGTCTAAATTCTTGCAACCGGCGGCTCTCAGCTCCTCCGGGATGCTTGCCAGGACTTCACGTGAGTTGCTAATCCAATTGCAAATTTGGAATCCTCCTCTTCGGTGCACCTCAATCACGTCGCGGACTAGGCTGGCTGCCTCTTCTTCCGAGTGGGTGCTATCCAGGTAGTCATCCATATAGTGCCTCTCAGTAATGGCTTTTACAGCTTGCGGAAACTCATCTTGAAACTCTTCCGCGTTTCGGTTCTTCACATATTGGGCTGAGCACGGCGAACATGTAGCTCCGAACGTCATGACAACCATTTCTCTCACTTCCGGTGATCTTGTTCTATCCATGCCTCGCCACAGGAATCTCTGGGCGGTGATATCTTCCTTCCGAATCTTCACCTGCGGAAACATCTCTTTGATGTCGGCTGTGACGGCTACTCTCTTCTGGCGTAACTTGCAAAGTGCTCCCGGCAGAGAGATGAGCAAATCCGGTCCCTTTAACAGCGCATCATTAAGACTGATTCCGTTCACCTTGGCGGCGGCATCGAATACAAGTCGGATCTTTCCTGGCTTATGGAAGTTGGTGACTGCGAAGTGGGGGAGATACCAGGTTGTGGCGGATTCTTGCTGAGCTTCGGCTGAAGTCAGCACTCTGGCGTATCCTTTCTCCACATACTCCTCCATCTTCTTACAGTACTGCTGTGCGAAGTCGGCGTCCCTGTCCATTCTCTTTTCAACGGAGTGTAACCTCTTAAGAGCTTCGGCCTTGCTTGAGGGCAACTTGGGGGCGTCCGTTCTCCACAGCAATCCAGTTTCCCATCTGTCATCCACTCTTCGGGTGGTGCTTTCCAAAATGTCAACTGCACGCTCTTCTTCACGGGAGCGGATCGGCTTGGCAGGCACTCGCACGCCGAATCCCTCAGTGCTGAATGACTGCTTGACAAGTTGGTGCAAACTTTCATCATTTTCTTCATGGTGGCAAATGTGTAGGCTGACTGCCTTGCCTTGGTTTCGAGAAGCGGGAACATTCCCATGAACCACCCATCCCAGCTTCGTTTTCGACAGCACTGGGGCGTGTTTGGGTCCCTCCACCACCTTTCGGGCAATAATCAGATCACAATTGTCTTGTCCCAGTAGGATCGTCGGTCTCGCATCCTCCAGATTGGGCAGGTCGACTTTCTTTAGATGCTTCCAGTTCTTGCGAAGTTGTTGGAGGTCAACAGACTGTAATGGCAACGTCAAGTTCTCGACAGTCCTCACATTGTCCAAGCCAAACTTTTTCCCTTCGGCACCTACGATGTCCAATGAGACCCTTCGCGACTCCGCATGTCTTTTCGTCACCGTATTAGTCCATTGCATCGTCAAGGCTTCCTTCGGTCCAGTGACGCCCAACTTAGCGGCTGCTGCATCGTCAATCAGAGTGACCGTGGATGCTTCATCCAGCAGGGCATGAGTTTGTAGCTCTCCGGACGGGCCGACTAGCTTCACGGGAACGATACGTAATAACACCCGGTGCAGTGGCTTTGGCTGCCATGTGTGACTCACAGTCTCGGTGGTTTCAGTCTTCTCTGCTTGTGCAGGTGCCTCGCCCTTTCCAGACTTGCCGGTCTCTTGTTTTCCTGAAGCTTCAGGCGTCGGCTCAGACTTCTTGACAGTGTGAAGAATGGGGTGGTGGGCTTTGGAGCACCCGTCTTTGCCGCACTCCTTCTTGGAGTCGCAGGTTGGCAGGCGGTGTCCCTCTTTCAGGCATCCGAAGCATATCTTCTGGCCCTTCACCCACTTCCATCTTGCTTCCACGTCCTCCGCCATGAACTTCCGACACACAGAGACCGCATGGTTAGGTTTCTGGCAAAACATGCACTTCGCAACTTCGTCTTTGCCCTGGCTGGGCGTGGCTTCAGTGCTCGCGAAGACTGTTTCCTTCTTTTTGTTACCCTGGTTGGTCTTCTTAGTTGAGCTGGTTGGGTTGGTCTCGGTCTTCTTAGTCGCGACTGGCACACTGACAAGGCAGGCGGCGTCCGCAACTTCCTCCAAGAATTGGGCCAAGTCACGCAGGTTGGCTTGACCTCCGTCATTGGCGAGTTGACGCGCCCAGTCTAGTCGCAAGTGGCTTGGTAGCTTGGCCGTAACCTCCCTGACCAACTGCGGGTTGCAGTTGTGGTTCTCAGACTTCAGCGTGTCTAGAGTAGTGGCTAAGTTTTGCACTGCATCGGCAAACGCAATGAGGGCTTCGAAATCGTCTGGCTTGGGAGTCGTCATGTTCTGAATCTTGTTGATTAAAGTTTCGATTATGAGATCCGGTCGACCAAAACGCCGCTCAAGTGTTTTAACAACTCTATTCACGTTTTCTGGCACCACCATGAAAGCTTGCACGGCTTCCTTTGCTTTTCCTTTTAAAGCTTTCTGTAGCCTTGACATGTTTTCAATGTCCCCATAGTCACACAGTTGCGTTGTTAGCCTGAACTGTGCGATGAAGTTCGGCCATTCTTCAGGTTCTCCACTAAAGGTGGGTAGGTCCTTGGCAGTGGAGTACCGTGCCATCCAACGCTTGGCGTCACTGTTGTTGCCTGTAGGCCTAGGTGTTTGCACATTAGGTGTATATCCAGGTGTTTGTGACACTTGTGGCATTTGCATGCAAGCAGTATTCACTTGTGGAAAATGTGTAGGTAATTGTCCACCATGTGGCATTTGTACACACTTTGTGTTTCCTTGTGAAAAATGCACGGGTAAGTGTTTATCATGTGGCATTTGTACACCCTTTGTGTTTCCTTGTGGAAAATACACAGGTAAATGTTCATCATGTGACATTTGTTTACATTTTGAGTTCACACTGGGTTGCATCACCCCTTTAATGTCCACCTTGGCATTAGTATTAACATATTGTTCGTTTTGTACGATAGGTGTGGAGTGTCTCGGCAGATCGGTATTTTTTAGCCAATCATCGACTTTGTTGGCTTCCGACGGCACACTATCGTAGCCCGAATAATTCGACGATGTGTCGGAACTGCATTCGTCGCGGATCGCCTGCCGTTCCAGGGCCAGGCGTTTTTGGATAAATGACGACTGTTTTTCAACTTCATTTTTCTGCGCTAGCAATCGCCTTTCCCACAACTGTCGTCGCAAATTCATTTCTTGCTCGTGCTGTGTTATTTCTAACTGTAGCCTTTCTAGCTCCGCATCAGCAAGTTTTTTCTCCAAAGCCGCTGCTGCCTCCTCGGCGAGCAATTCTGCCTCGAGCGTTCGTCGGTGTGCTTCGTTCCTTCTCGATGCGTTGCTCCTGGCGCTTCCGGCATGCGAGCGTCTGCTTACGTCATCGCCACGCCGCTCCTCGTAAGCGCGCGAATCCGCCATGTTTGTGCGGGAGACGGGCGTAGTCACGTGACTTTGCGAGAGCGTTCCAACTACATAATCGCTGAAGCGAGCTGGGGCCAAGCCACGTGTTGCTCGCGCACTGCGTCTAGGATTCACCCGCTCGTCGCCTCCGTGATCAGACATTTCAATAAATTGTTCAATTATTTCATACACAAAAATTGCAATTCAGTTCACAAAGTTTTGACTGTATTTCCAGAGTGCCGTCTATCTTGGCTCGAAGTACCAATGTAACGTCCACTAATCGGCATTAAACTCGGCTGGCTTAATCCGCGCTCTCGGACCAATGTTATTGGGGCAAATTCGAACTCACATAAACACACTGTTCAAAGCGCACTGAATATTCGTAGCCTAACGGGCCCTAACGCTAACACATAGCAACAATTAGAACACTTGTTGGTAATATTCAGTGGCTCAAATAAGGTAGTCAAACCGCTTACCTTACGTTTCGTTGTTGTTGATTGAAGGACCACTCGTCCCTTTGCGTGGACGAGAACGCTGGGGTGGCATCCGCCGTCGGCTGACGTCGGATGATCCGAAGGTGGGGTGCCGGACCTTTGTCTCTTACAAAGCGGCAAGAACCCAAAAGTTCGCTGGCGATGTCGAAGTGTCGATCTCCCGGCCGGGGTCGTAGCACTCGAAGCACTGCCTAACTAATCCTAACCTAAATGAATCGAAGCACTTTCTTTGCCTAACTTTAAGCTACTGCTAACTTTGCACGTCGGCTGCGTGTCTAACATAGTTAACAAACTGTTTTAGTTTCGGCGCGGAACTTGACTTCGTACATTTTTTACCATTGGCAATCGGCATGCATGCGTCTCGCATCACCACATGTCATTAACTGGCCGCAAAACTAGCCAAAAACGCGCCAAGACATCTCATTGGCGCTCACAAGTCACATGCCTTGCTGCTCTCAGCAAGACGTCAAACGTCACGTCGGTGCACCTTGTGCTTACCGTCCAAAAACAATAACAAAAAACACACTCGCGTACTGCAAGCTGCACAGCACGCGAACAAAGTCCACATTTGGGGGTCGCACGGGAAACTTCGCAACAACATGCTCCCCCCCGATAAGGGATCCGCGTCCCTTATCCACTCACGAACTTCCACCTCCTTTGCCGACCCTTCCTACTGCCTGCAAGAAGGGGGCGACTCATCGGAGCACAGCTCCCCCCCGTCAGGGAAGCTGTTGACCAGACTGCCTCTTGGGCATCCCTCAACAAGTTGTCGCTCGTCAACCGTGTAGTCCGGGCTCCGGGATCGAAAACCTTGTGGGCTTCTGACATTGTGGCACATCCTCCAGTCCATTTCTTCCCAATAGGAGGTGCTTGGCTGCATCTCTCAGGAGCCACTGAGGCTCTGAAGGTGTTTTTCCTCGATTGGATTCCTTTCGGGAACGTTTCCTTTCCTTCCCTGTCAGTGGGTTCAAGTATTGGTCTTTTAGGCCGGTCGTGGTCCTCTGACCATTCAGTTTCCTGGCTCTTCAGGGCTGATGCTTCTACAAACCGACGGCTGCGGCTGTCGTGGACAGACTTGTCGCGACTTCGCTTGACATCTTCCCTCGGCCAGTTCTGATCTAAAGTTCTGCCTCTTTGGGGCACCTCATCCACTTCTCGGATTAAGACAGCTTCCTCTTCATCCGGGTGGGTGCCTTTGAGGTGCTCAGTCTGGCATGGCTGTCGATCCATTAATTCCGTAGCTTGCGGACATTCGTTCAGACGCTCTTCCGCAGGCTCGGTTTCGACTTCTTCGCACGGGCGCGGCTGGCACGTAGCTGCAAGAGTCGAGATGACCAATTCCCAAGGCTCAGGTGGTCTTGTTCCGTTCTTCTCTTCCTGGCGGGTTAACTTGACTCCTTCAGAGTCGGTAGGTTCCTTACCGCTGCAAATAAGATTTCTCCTTCTTAGGGTCACTTCTTCCGCACCTCGGATTAGGTCTTCTGCCTCTTCTTCCGAGTGGGCGTCCTCGAAGTGTTCATCCGTGAAGGATTGTTTCGCCTTGAACTTCTCAGCCGTCGGGCATTCTTCAAGAAGTTCTCTGGCTTTCATGTCCTTGCTGTCTTGACTTGGGCTTGGCTGGCCCGTAGCTTCCGACTTCGCGATGGCCAACTCCCTTGGCTCGAGCGGCATCAATTGGTTCTCAATGTCCCGCAGGAACTTCCGGGCAGGAAGATCTTCTTGACGGGTCCCGACTTGCGGAATTGTCTCCTTGATGTCGGCTGCATCCTTTGGACTAACTCCGGTCGTGTCGTTTGCTGTGTCAACAATGCGTTCTCTTAGCCTCGGTTCATTTGACTTGTCAGCTCCAAGGTGGCGAAGCTCGCAATTCGCGGCGGACTCCTGCTGATCTTCGGCTGAGATCGACAGGCTGTCGCATCCCTTCACCACGACTTCCACCATCTCCTGGCCAGCTTGTTGGACGACATCAATGTCCTTGTCCGTCTTCTCGCTGGATTGCGGCTTCTTCAGGGCTTCGGCAAAGCTTGAAGGCAATTCAAGGGGTTCGGATTTCCAGGGCGAAACAGTCTCCCATCCATTCCCTCCACGAAGAGTGGCGCTCTCCAACATGTCAGCGGCGGGCTCTTCGGCACGAAGGCAGATTGGCTTGGCAGCTTCGTGCTCTCCAACTCCTTCCATGTCGACCGACGTCATGATCATTTGGGATAAGCGGACTTCACTTCCCTCGTGGTGGTAGATGTGTAAACTCGTTTCGGTTCCCTTTTCATTTGGTGAGGAGACGTTCCCATGGACGGACCAACCTAACTTCGCTCGTGACAGGACCGGGGCGTGTCTGGGTCCCTCGATAAGTTCACGGACAATGATGAGATCACAATTATCCTGTCCCAATAGGATTGTCGGCCTGGCATTCTCCAGATTCGGCAGATGGAATTTGTCGAGGTGTTTCCACTCCTTCTGAAGTTGTTTCAGGTTTACAGATTGCGGTGGCAGTGACAGGTCGTCAACCGTCCTCACATTATTTAGACTAAACTTTCTGCCCTCGGCACTCACAATTTCCAAAGACACTCTCATGGAGCCAAAATCTTGCACCCTCAAGTCATTTGTCCACTTCATCTTCAACGACTCCTTCGGGCCAGTGACGCCCAACGTAGCGGCAACTGCGTCGTCCAGGAGCGTTACTGTGGAAGCTTCGTCCAGTAGGGCGTGCGTCTGTAGCTCTCCGGACGGTCCGACAAGCTTCACGGGTACGATGCGTAACAAGACTTGGTGCCGTGGTTCCGGTTGCCACGTGTGGCTCACGGTCTCGGATTCAGTTTCATCTGCCTCTGCAGGTGCCTCGGCTTTCCCTGTCTTGCCGGTAGTTGCTGCCTTATTCGTCTTCTCCGCTTTCTGTCTTCCTGAGGCTTCAGGTGCCGGTTCGGACTTCTTAGCAGTGTGGAGAATGGGGTGGTGGCTTTTGGAGCACCCGTCCCTGCCGCACTCCTTCTGGGAGTCACAGTCGGGCAGGCGGTGTCCTTCTTCGAGGCATCCGAAGCAAATCTTCTGGCTCCTCACCCACTTCCATCTTGCGTCCACATCCTCTGCAAGAAACTTGCGGCATACAGAAATGGCGTGATTCGGCTTCTGGCAGAACAGGCATTTAACTTCTTCACTTCTGCCCGGGCTGGGCATGGCTTCAACGGCAGTGAAGACAGTCTCCCTTTTCTCTTTAGGATTTGTTTTCTTCGTCGAGTTGGCTGGGTTGGTCTCGGTTTTCTTCATCGCGACAGGCACACTGACAAGACAGGCGGCGTCCGCAACTTCCTCCAAGAATTGGGCCAAGTCACGCAGATTGGCTTGACCTCCGTCGTTGGCGAGTTGACGCGCCCAGTCTAGTCTTAGGTGACTTGGAAGCTTGGCCGTGACCTCCTTGACCAACTGCGGGTTGCAGTTGTGGTTCTCAGACTTCAGCGTGTCTAGAGTGGTGGCTAGATTTTGCACAGCATCAGCAAACGCAATAAGGGCTTCAAAATCTTCCGGCTTGGGAGCAGTCATGTTCCTAATCTTATTAACCAAAGTCTCAATAATAAGATCCGGTCGACCAAAACGCCGCTCGAGTGTTTTGACAACTCTATTCACGTTTTCCGGAACCACCATGAAAGCTTGCACAGCTTCCTTTGCTTTTCCCTTTAAAGCTTTCTGCAATCTTGACATGTTTTCGATGTCTCCATAGTCACATAGTTGTGTAGTTAACCTGAACTGCGCTATGAAGTTTGGCCATTCTTCAGGCTCTCCACTAAAGGTGGGTAGATCTTTAGCAGTGGAGTAACGCGCCATCCATCGCTTGGCATCGTTATTGTTGCCTGTAGGCCTAGGTGTTCTCACATTAGGTGTATATCCGGGTGTTTGTGACACTTGTGGTATTTGCATGTGAGCAGTGTTCACTTGTGGCATTGGCATGTAGCCAGTGTTCACCTGTGGCATTTGCGTGTAACCAGTGTTCACCTGTGGCATTTGCATGTAACCAGTGTTCACCTGTGGCATTTGCATGTAACCAGTGTTTACCTGTGGCATTTGTACAGGCAATTGACCAACATGTGGCATTTGTATACACTTTGTGTTCATTTGGGTTTGTGTCAAATGTACAGGTAAATGTTCACTATGTGTCATTTGTTTACCCTCAGTGTTTACATTTATAATTGGTTGGGTCACCCCTTTAATGTCCACATTGGCATCGGTATTACCCTTGACAAATTGTTCGTTTTGTACGATAGGTGTGGAGTGTCTCGGCAGAGCGGTATTTTTCAGCCAATCACCGACCTTGTTGACCTCCGACGGCACGCTATCGTAACCCGAATAATTCGACGTTGTGTCGGAACTGCATTCATCGCGAATCGCCTGCCGTTCCAGGGCCAGGCGTTTTTGGATAAGTGACGACTGTTTTTCCACATCACTTTTGTGCGCGAGCAATTTCCTTTCCCACAACTGTCGTCGCAAATTCATTTCTTGCTCGTGCTGTGTTATCTCTAATTGCAGCTTTTCAAGCTCCGCATCAGCAAGCTTTTTCTCCAAAACCGCTGCTGCCTCTTCGGCGAGCAATTCGGCCTCGAGCGTTCGTCGGTGCGCCTCGCTTCTTCTCGATGCGTTGCTCCTGGCACTTCCGGCATGCGAGCGTCTGCTTGCGTCATCGCCTATGCCGCCATGCCGCTCCTCGTTAGCGCGCGAATCCGCCATGTTTGTGCGGGAGACGGGCGTAGTCACGTGACTCTGAGAGAGCGTTCCAACTACATAGTCACTGAAGCGCACGGGAACCACGCCACGTGTGGAACGCGCACTGCGCCTTGGATTTACTTGCTCGTCAACACCGTGTTCAGACATTTCAATAAATTGTTCAATTGACGGTGAATATTTTTCACATACACAAATCGTAATTCAATTTTCAACTGTATTTCCAAAGTGCCGTCTATTTTGGCTCGAAGTACCAATGTTATTGGGGCAAATTCGAACTCATGTGCACAAATTGATCCTATACTTATTGAATATATTCGGCGCCTAGCAAGCCCTAACGCTAACACATAAATGTTGATTAAGCACTTTTCAAAGCAATATTCAATAGTAAAGTTAAGGTAGACATTGCGCTTACCTCCCGGATCGTGGATGATGAAGGACCACTCGCCCTTCGCGTGGACGAGAACGCCGGGGTGATGTCCGTCGACGGCTGCCGTCGGGCGATCAGAAGGTGGGGTGCCGGACCTTTGTCCCACAAAGCGGCAAGAACCCAAAAGGTTTGTAGGCGATGCTGAAGCGTCGATTTCCCGGCCGGGATCGTAGCTGTCGAAGCACTCCTAACTAATTCCTAAACTAACTAATAACGAAGCACTTTCGTTGCCTAACTTCGAGCTAATATAGATTCTGCCCGTCGGCTGCGGGTCTAACATAATCTACCACTGCTTCTAGTTTTGGCGCGGAACCTAACTTCATCATTTTGTTCACTTTAGCAATTGTCATGCGTGTGTCCGTCACAACGTCACATTAACAACTGGCGGCAAACTAAGCCAAAAACGCGCCAAAAACATCTCATTGGCGCTCACAAGTCACATGTGCCTCACTTGGAGACATCCAGAACACGTCACGCCGGTGCACCTTGCCGACATCGTGTCAAAACAATAACAAAACACACTCGCGTACTGCAAGCTGCGCAGCACGCGAACAAAGTCCACATTTGGGGGTCGCACGGGAAACTTCGCAACAACATGCTCCCCCCCGATAAGGGATC
>JAQGAL010000049.1:0-11721 GCA_034697385.1 Lithobius mutabilis | reverse complement strand
CTGCTGCGAAAAGATCACAGCAGAGAAGTAAGAGAAGTTGTTTGCTGATTACTATAATATTGGAAACTTTGACGAGGAATCACAATATTTGCAGGTTGCTCGAGTGCAGTAGAGCCTCGTTGCAAGCTGACCAGCCCCAAATCAGGTAATTGATCAACAAGCTGGATGTACCATAATTATGTACCATATTTATTATATCTATAAATACCATAATTATGAAACATAATGGCCAAAGTATCCAAGTTCGTCAAATTTTTGGAGAACCGTTCTGAAGCTGTCTGAGATTCGTATTAGAGGGGTGCAAAAAAAATTTTAAATGGGAAAGCATTAAAAGATAACAGAGGGAACCACAAAAATACACCAAACAAAGGTTTGGAAGAGGTTTGGCAAACACTTCATGTATGTGTGACACATTACCATACCAGGAATCGCATTATTCAGTTCAGCGCACCAAAAGAAAGTATTTTAGAAATCCTACGCTGAATCTGTCAGAGAGAAGTAACCTAGGCTGGGGAGTCCCTATTCAAATGAGCTGTTGGCGGCTCCACCCCTTTTGTCCCCGACACCCCCTCCAGCACCGTCAATGTTCATGACGTCTAATTTTTCAATCCGTTTTGTTCTAAGACGTTTAGTTCTCGAGATATGGCTTTATTTATGTAGTATTGTTATTATGATTATTAGTGTGTATTATTCATTTTATTATTAAAGACTTGTATGAGTGTAGTGTAGACATTACCGTGATGCCTGAAAAGCACGGACAATATTTTTTCGTTAGCGGCGACAAGTGACTCTGAATACGGCAGGGCTGGCTACCCTGCGTCGGAGAGGAGACGACCCCTTTTCGCGGCGACAAGTGGCTCTGAATACGGCATGGCCAAGTACGCGGAGGCCTCGTTCTTTTTTCGCGGTGACAACTGGCTCAGAATACGGCAAGAGTAACTGCTTTGCGTCGTTCATTCGTGGGGGTCTCTCTACAGCCTTTCATTACAAGATCAATTTGGGGAGTGACGTTTCGAATGTCTTTCTGCTGTACAACAGGACTTTAGACCTACGATTGGTGGAGAGTCTGGGGAGTCCCCTTCCTGATTGGCTCTTGGATCACCCCTCCCCTCCCTGTCCAACTATCCATACTCACACAATCTCTACTCAAAAATATTTTATTTCTTTAACACTCGTCTAAAATAAAAACGTTAAGAAAAAATAATTTTCTAAAATAAATTCTACTTTTATTATTATAACGATGTATTGGAAAATAGAATTCTCTCTTTGACTTTTAGTGGCCCTGAAAAGGGCCGTTTTAGTGTTTTGTTTGGTTTTTTCTTAGTTGTTGTTTATCTCCTCGGGTTCCGGCGATTGGGGGGCATCCGGGATGTCGCCTACATCAGCCGGATCGATTTCTTCGACAACTCCGTCATGGTTCACACCCCATGGTGGAAGGGGGTAGGGGTCGACATAGTCGAAGTCATCCTCCTCCCAATCCGTGAAAAAGTCACTATCGATTTCATCGTCGGACGGGTATGGCCATGTGGCGTCAGAGTCAGTACCGTAAGTACTGTCAGATTCGCTATCTGTCATGTCGTGGTCAGTGTCAGAACCGCTGTCTGCCATGGCGTTGTCGCTGTCTGAATCGTTGTCTTCCATTTTAAGAATGAATGTTTAAAACTATTTTTCCAACTTGCTCTTTTCTCGTTTCAAGGTTCGGGGTCGCCACGCATGCGTAAAAGATACTAGGTTAAAGCCCCTCTGCTATTAATTTTAGAAGGTTTGCGTCCTTGAGAGCTAGGTGAACCCTTTCACTGTGACCTTACACACCCCCTCTAAGGTCAGGGAGCGTCTTCAAAGCTCTGTCCTTTGTCCCCCCTCTGGCTGTACAGGTGCGGCCTGGCTCGTCCCAGAGAACCTTCTCGAAAGCGTTCTTTGTTTTGAGGTTTTGGCGCGAGTAAAAGAAATGAAAGTATCGTCTGCCCCCATCAAGTCGTCTGCTATGAGTAGGCTACTCTGGGCAGGTGTAAAACTATCGTAAAGAGTGCTAGGTAAACCTTCTACCCACGTAATTTCGGGCATTTCTAATGAAATTTTGTCATAAGTCGATTGCCATTGGCCATAACACCACACAATGCGGTCAAAGGGTCTCGCAAACATTTCGTTTCTTTGCTGCAGCATGCGGTAAAGCAGTGTTGTTTTTCCAGATTGACTCGCTCCTGCAATAATTATGTTGGACGGTGTTTTTAAAGCTACATCAACAACGGAAGCCATGACGTGTGTCCAACTCTATGACTAGCGTCAGAATGTTAAATAAAACCCTTGTATATCAAAGATAAGTATATCGAAGATAAGTATATCAAAGATAAGTATATCGAAGATAAGTATATCAGAGATATTTATCGGAGATAAGTATATCAGAGATATCTATCGGAGATATCTAGCTTTTCTATGTTTAACTATGTTGTATAGCTTTGCTATAATATCAAAGATATATATCGGAGATATAAGGGGCCACACTATACTATACTATACTAGACTATACTATACTAGGCTATACTATTAAATCACACACACACACACACAGATTCACAAGAAAAGTGGAACTTTTATTGGCTCCAGAAACACTTACATTTGTTTAAAAAATAATTTTGTTTTTTACAATATTTACAACAACAACGTCGTTTACATCTGCAACATAAGAAATTTGTATTATTGCATGAAAAAGCGACCACGAAATAAAACAGCAAAAAATTGATATTGATGTTGGGTTGTGTGCCACTATTGTTGTTTGCACGTGTCACGAGAACGGCGTACATTTCAACGAATGGCAATTTTTGTATAACTTTGTTATCTAACATTGCTGAATAACCACGTCGAATAACTTTGTTAAAACCGATAGATATCACCGTCCACTATAACGCAAAAGTTTTCGGAACGCACATATCGTCTCGGTAGCATGAAAATACACGAAAAAATTTACATACGAAAAAATTTACACATGAGAAAATAAAAATAAAAGCTACTTACACGCAGGGTCAAATGTCAAACTAAGCTAAACAATTTTGCTGAAAAAAATTTACTGAAAGTGAAAGCCAAAAGGCACAGTTTTAAAGTTAGGTAGTAAGACGTTTTTGTCATAGCAAAACCGGTAGGTTTTGAAACGGAAAACGTCTGTCAGTTGCGCTTTGATCTTGTTTCTAGTGATGAGGTTTTCGGGTATTTCAATTCGAGTGCCACTCCTCGTCACCGTATCCAAAATCATTTCGAGCATAACATCGAAATTCAGTAGTTGTGAAGTACGGAACGACTGTGTTATGCCTTTAACTTTCCAGACAGTTTTACCGTTGCTCAACCTGTAACCGTAGTTTTTTGGACCGCCACTACAGAACTCTTTGATGTACACATCCGAGCCATAGTCAGCTAGTTCGTTCGTTAGCTTACCTAGGTAGTCGGATATGTGCGCCTGCAATGGGTTACATCCCTTACGGCATTTCACAATCAGACTATCAGTGTCCGAGTATAAAATTACCGGTAACCGCTCGTTCGCAGATCCTACAGTCGGCCCTGATTCACCAACCACTTCAAAAAGTGAGTACAGATGCAGGCGAGCCAGAGCAGTAGTAAAAGCAGCCAATACCACATTCGTTAAACCATTATCCTCGATGAACATTTCACTGCTGGAGTGAGTCACAAACAAAGTTTCATCGTTGACAATGTAAACGTTTTGTATAGAGACAGCAGGATTTTGAAGGAGACCATACCACTTTTCCGCTGTTGTGACGTACTCTGATTTGGTTAGGTTAGGTCGTTGTCCAAACTTACCCCAGAAGCTGTTAGCCGCAAATTTGGCCAGCGTACGCATTCCTGGATTTTTTGCGATATTACTAGGATCTAACCTAATCTTTTCCGCATCAAAGTAGTCGTTAACGTACTTGGCTTTGCTTTCCTCCGAATCCCCAACCCACTCTGGATAACCACTGGCTTCTGTTTTCAATTTCATGAACGTGTTAATGTACGGTGTAAAAAGACCTTTTGTAGTTTTTGTTTCCTGAGCGGACGTCTTGAAATGCCAGATTTCGTACGTTTTCAAGATGACGTAACCCAATTTCAAAGATTTGTCGATTTCTGGCGTCACCCATGTTCCTTCGAGCGCACGTTCGTTATCATTATGCGTGCAAACTTCTTGCTGCCTAGCATCCGCACAGGTGCGACACAAGGGAAACAACAATTTGCCGTCACTCTTGTGCCATAACAATGGATGGTACAGATCCTTAGGCGGTAAGATTTTGCATTTGACGAGTCCGTAATGCCTTCCAGTGACATAGGGTGTGCCAGTGATGATCTCCGGATGCCCTGTGGGGAGTTTTCCCGTTTTGTTTATATACGGGTAGAGAGAGGTCACGTCAACGTAAACTATCATTTCATCCTCCCCACATTTCGAATACAACTGAATTGCATTCGTGCGACCGCCTGCAAATGCGTCGCGGGGCTGCAGAGGTGAACTGATGTTGAGCTTGGCGATAAAATCGCGCATCTCAGGGTCCGCTTTGAGCATCTTATTAAATTTGCTCTCCCAGATCGAAATGACCTTGTAACCATTGGCCCGCAAGAAAGTCTCACGGTCAAGAGTCCGAGCGTGAAGCTCGCCCATGGTGCATTGTAGAAGCGGATTGTCCGTAAGGGGGCTGTACACCTCGGGATCACCGTGAAAAAAAGAACCATAAAATTCAAGTACAGTGCGAGTTGTCTCGGGACGTCCGTCAACATACCGAGTTGATTTATGGTATCCGTCAACATAAAAATCATCGATTTTTTTCTCACCCTCTGCACTTCGAGCATGCCTGTATTCAATTCCATCCTTATAGGAACGCCAGGCCAACCATTGCTGCGCCAGAACGCTATCCCGTCTGTGTTTTCTATAATTCAGAGCGGGAATGACTGCAATGGTATTAGGCTCGAGCCAATTGGTTCGAAACGCCTTATGACAAGCCGAAGGTAGTGTAATGCAAGACTCAAAAGGATCAACACCAGTGACTTCTTGAAAAAGTCGCTGAAATGATTGAGATGCTTGACGGAGGACAGAAACGTCCATGACACAATAACGCACCATTTCCTCTTGCAAGTTGTACGTTAACGTGGGATCGTCAGCGTAACGTTGACACTCGGAAGCGTGCCATTCTTCCAACTTCTTCTTATCACCCGACGTCAACAAGTCCGGCTCGAAATTATCGAGTGACGGAAACGGACCATTATAGTCCCTGTTTTCCTCCGTATTAAACCTAAACGGAAAATGGCCTTTCTGATCAGGCAAGGAAAACATCTTGCTTAAAGAAGCAAGTTTCGTAGGCATGAAACAATGCGTGTCCAAAAATTTGTAACTGCATTTACCCACGTTCACCTCGAGAGACATGATTTTAGAACCATTAAACAAAACCTGGGGATGCATATGACGAGCAAGCAAGTATTCTAATGCGAAATAGGAGTCGAAACCTCTCGAATAATGCGCTAGTAAAATACGCCTAGGTTTCTTGGCTTTAGGAAGACGCTTTTTGTCCTCCACCTCCTCTTCTTGCACTAACTGCTCATGTTTAAGTCCGCAATCCTCTTTAAAGACCCAGTCAAAATAGGCCGAAGCAGAAGGAAACCCAAACGTAGTACCATCACCATGCTGAGCTGAAACCCAGCACACCTCGTGACGACCAGCGTCATTACGCCTGGTCTCCACATCCCACGTGATATATACAGGCTTAACTTCGGCTGGCGCCGCATCACTTCCTTCTCCTGTTTCCTCGCTAACTGTGTGTGGTTTTTGCTCACGTTGAACGTAGCATAAATGCTGCTTACGATGAACTACCTCTTTACAAATTTTGCAAATAAATCTATCACACTTTATTTTTTCCGAATGCACATAGCCACAATTCACACAGCGCTGCTTCGTGCCACAGGATCCGGACGCTTGATGCAAACGTAAACAAACATCACCTTTAAAATAAAAATTACAACCCTCGCACCGTGTTTTAGCGTGGCCACTCTTGGGGCATTCGGGCGACTTGCACAAGATGCATTCACCATCGCAAACATGGCCCTCGTAATTAGTTGTGCTGCAGCATTTAGCACAAAAAAGCTTTGAACAGAAAAACGCAGACACGCATGTAATCACTTCGAAATGCCCGTCGTGCATCAGAATATAAATCTGACGTTTTTTACTAATTTCGCCTTTGTAGACAAGCTGAAACGAAGCCTCCGCACTATACAAAAGAATTTGATAGTCGGTCAAGTATTCTTGAAATTGCTTCAATTCATCCAATCCACAAACGCCTTCACGCACTCCGGCATTCTCATGTAATTCCAATGCAGCCTTGCGTTGTGCAGTCCATGTCCTCGGGGCATGCTTTTGACGGCCCTCACCAGGTTTATTTCTAACACGGGGCTGTAAATCCTCAAGACGTTCACCCTTACGAATATTATCGTACTCTTTCATTAATTCCTTACACTTAGGCTTTACTTTTCTATCTGCAACAAGCTTACCAACACATAAACTCCTAGCTAAACACAAATTATCCCTATTTCTAATTCTAATGACAGAATCTTTGCTTTCTAACCATTCGTCTAAATCTAAGATGGTACGATTCGTAGGGCCGCGTGCCTCAGTCCAATAACCACCTGAGCCTAATTTCTCAGCCCGTTGAACGGAAATGAACAATTCATCAGTCAGTGAGAATTGTTCATTGGATTGGCACTGATTCTCCAAAAACGTCAACAATAAATCTGCCGTAATATCGCCATGATGTGTAAAAGGGATGCTTACGGGATTATTCATTGTATCGGATGAAATTACAAGCCTCAGAACTGTGTTGTCACCCCCATTTGAGGGCTTGAGACAGGCCAGCACGTCCTGTAAAACACGCTTTAAATACGTGCGAAACCCTGCATCATCTGTATTATTTTTTGGATCAGTAATTCTAAGTGAGTAGTCAGCAATACTGAAACGAAACTTATCAGAGTAAACATTTTGAAATTGCATAAGTGTAAAGTCGTCATTGTTGCTGCTGTCATCATTGTGGACGTCCTGGATTGTTGCACGACGCTTGGGGGGAGGTAAACCGTCATCCGAATCGTCACCGCTGGTGTCGTAACTAGGCGGTAAAATTTGGCCATCGGTAATTTTAGAAGGACCAGCTACGGCACCATCGTCGACAATTTTCGTCTGCCGTCGACCACCACCACCCACTTGGACGACGTTACACTTGCTACATAAACAGCCTAGCTGACATTGACCTTCATTTCCCTCGACGGCTCCTTCTCGTCCCTCGTTAACCTCGTCTAACGGCCCTAGCCTGCATTTAAAATAGATAAAATAAATAATCTAGAATCATTCTACCCCCTAAACTAAAAATGAATTGCTTTTAAAAACTTTGCACTTACATTTCTGACGACACTCCGACACTAGCAGGCGATGCAGGACAGGAAAACTGGCTTGGCTGGTCGAGGAAATGCTGCGTGTACCCTGAGGCCCAGACGATTTCGTCATCAACAGTCATGGGGGGAGGAGGTGGAACCCCCACTTTCTCGGGCTCCGTGGTGCACTCGGTTTCCCTCGATGCGACGCCAGCGAGCACAGGTTGCGTTCCGTAATGACTAGCGAGCTGACACCTCCGTGCGTTCGCAATCAGCTCGCTCATCATGTCCTTTGTCGCCTGGGTGACCCTAGAAGTCCTCTTTCGTTTGACCGAAGACGGCCGCACTTGCCTAGGGGGCGGTGGTGGCGGAGAGGTAGGAGGAGGAGACGGTATGCGAGGGACCGGCTCAACGGGAGAAACTTGCTTCCTGGGGGTCGGTGAAGGCGATGAGGGCGGAGAGAACGGGCTGTAAGGGTCGATCTCGACAGGAGAAAGTGGTTTCTCGACTCTGCAAACAAGTGAATAACATAAATTAACTTGAAAACAAGCGATTTCAGCTCACAATAATTTAAAGAATCGCACTTACGGAATAGAATCGTTGTATTTATTCTCAGTCATCAGTTCCTGCCAGAATCGCTCCTCGTACTCTTCTTCCGTCATGCAGTAGTCGACCGAAATCGGTTCCTCGATAACGGGAGTTGTGGCTGGGGCTTCTTCTTCTTTTTCCTCGGTTGCATCCATCCTGCACTCTTCAAGCTCTAACCGGACCCTATTTAAAGCAAAAATACTGTTTTAAAAACTAAACCCCCCAACCTCCATCGTATTTCTACTGCATGCTACTTACTGCTCGCAGGCTTGCATCAATCCCGTGGGGACCGGGGCCGGTGGTGTGGGGGTTGGAGAAGCGACATCTCGGGGCGGTGTGCTTCCAATCCCCGCAGCGTCCATGGCTTCCTTCAGTACATCGATGTAACCCGGGCTGTCTGCTTCCAAATAGGACAGGAGATCCGTTGAACTAATAAAGAAAGCACAAAAACTTTTTAAAGAAACTTTTCACTCGTATTCAAAAAGCGGTACATTTCACTAACCACTCACAATTCAATACACATTTTTTAAAACTAGCTACTCACTTGAATGAATCTATATAGTTGCCGAAATCCGTTTCGGGGGTCATGATGGCCTCCCAGTTCAGTTCGGGTATCGAAGATATACCCTGGATAAATTCGTTAACTTCCATTACGTCTTCCACTGGGTCAGTAGGTATTTGGTCCATCTAATCATGAAAAAAGAATTTGTAAACTTACTGGGGTAATGTTTTTAAACTAAGCAGCATCAGCGTATGTAAACTTCAAGTCTATCATTGTAACTTTAAACGACTTTAAATGACTAACTTTTTAAAAACGAGCTAAACATCGAAACACACAGGAACGCAAGCTTACCTTTGGGGTCCCGTTGAAATCTTCTGGAAGCAGCAGCACGTAGTCAGGGTCGCAGAAAGTGTGATCTTTGACCCAGGACCCGGTCCTCTTTTATCCTAACCCGTGGTCGTGACGTCAAATTCGACCGTTGAGGGTCTCGCGCGTGCGCAGTCCAAAATAGTACCCCTCTGAATTTAGCCCGAGGGCCAAAGAAGAGCTGTAGACCACGCGAAACTTCGAAGCCTGAAAAGTACGCGAATCGATGGGTCTACCGTCCCGGGCCACGATGACCAAAATCACGGCATGACCCAATCTTCGACAAGCCGTCAGAAAAATTTTTCGATGTTCGTTGATTTTTTCAATTTTTGGATATACGGATGCCTAACCACCTCTACGCTAAGAAACTCTTTATATTTTTTAGCTTTCTTCTTTTTCTTTCTCTGAAAACTAGAACTTTAAAACATTTCCTTTGTTTGCCTTTGTCTCTTCAGACATCGCCGTGTTTTCCTTTGTCTCTTCAGACCATCGCCATGTTTAAATCACGGTTTTCCAGTAATTATTTCAACAATTCGTGTCATAGTGCACGATATAACGGTGCGCAGTACTCGCTAGCATCGATTATCGGACCCTCGCTATTTATTTATTTTTCACCATCCATCATAATTTCTGTCAACAATGATTGTTTTCATTTGTCTCTTCCGACCAACGCCAGGTTTAAATCTCGGTTTCCAATAACTATTTCGTGTCATAGTGTACGATATAACGTCACGCAGTACTCGCAAGCACCGAATATCGTGACCCGGCACAAATTTTGTCAACAGCGAAACATGTAGCCTAACACAACCGATTGTAGTAGATGTTTCTGAACGCCATACCATTTAAAGCTTAACTTTACAGTTTGTCTAGCATTCAATCGTTCTGAACGCCACACCATTTAAAGCTTAACTTTACAGTTTGTCCAGCATTCAATCGCGTACTAATGTGTACATCCTAGTCTAACCCCACAAACTTTGCTACTATAGTAAAGAGAAACATCAGAATGGATTTTACTTTATTTATTTTTTGTGTCTGCTCTTTACACAAACTCCTGTTGCCGTGACAATTACAGAATTTTTACTTTAACTCACAATCCTGAGATAGGCTACTCTACCCTGTTTGCGTTTACACGCAGAACGTAAGTTACCCATATCAAGCACGGAATTTTAACTTGCCATCACTAGAAATAGGCTACTCTGCATAGTCTACCTTATCAAGCACAGAATTTAGTTTATTTTAACTCGCTTCATACGAATGGATGTTTTTACTCGTAGTCTGCACTTCTGCTGAACAAACCCTTGTATACGTTTCTAGCGTCTGTATTTTATTTTCTTAAAAGTTTGTTTTTCACACCACGTCTTTACAATTTATCTTGTTCGCTTTCTCAGACGCTCGACCATCTGATGACATATCATTCGTTGCATTTATTTTATTTTTTCTACCTCCTTTTAAAATTTCTTGACAAATTTTTACTCGCGCCAAAACCTCAACACAAAGAACGCCTTCGAGGACTTTCTCTGACCAGAGTGCCGCCGCACCCTGTAAGGACAGAGGGGGTGGACAAAGCCATACGCTTTGAAGACGCTCCCTGACCTTAGAGGGGGTGCGTGAGGTCACAGTGAAAGGGTTCACCTCGCTCTCAAGGACGCAAACCTTCTAAAATTAGTAGCAGAGGGCATTTAACCCTTTCTGCCCATGCGCGGTGACCTCCACACGTTGAAACGAAAAGAGCAAGTTGGAAAAATAGTTTTTAAACATTCATCCTGAAAATGGCAGCCAACGGAGATGACAGTGACGACGCAATGGTAGATAGTGGGTCTGACAGTGACCACGATATGTCAGATAGTGAATCTGACAGCACCTATGGTACCGACTCGGACGCCACATGGCCTTATCCGTCCGACGAAGAAGTCGATAGTGACTTTTTCACCGATTGGGAAGAGGACGACTTTGAGTATGAAGACCCCAATCCACTTCCACCATGAGGTGTGAACCATGACGGAGTTGTCCAAGAAATCGAACCGGCGGATGTAGGCGACATCCCGGACGCCCCCCAATCGCCTGAACCCGAGGAGATGAACAACAACTAAGAAAAACAAAACAAAACACTAAAACGGCCCTTTTCAGGGCCACTAAAAGTCGAAGAGAGAATTCTATTTTCCAATACATCGTTACAATAATAAAAGTAGAATTTATTTTAGAAAATTATTTTTTCTTAACGTTTTTATTTTAGGTGATTGTTAAAGAAATAAAATATTTTTTAAATGGTTAGGGGGAGGTCGGGGTATTAAGGAGGGGGTGGTGGATCCAAGAGCCAATCAGGAAGGGGACTCCCCAGACTCTCCACCAATCGTATGTCTGCAGTCCTGTTGTACAGCAGAAAGACAATCGAAACGTCACTCCCCCACTCGAGCTTGTAATGAAAGGCCGTAAAGAGACCCCCACGAATGCACGACGCAAAGCAGTCAGCCCTGCCGTATTCTGAGGCACTTGGTCCCGCGAAAAAAGAACGAGTCGTCGACGTACTTGACCGTGCCGTATTCAAAGCCACTTATTGCCGCGAAAAAGGGGTCGTCTCCTCTCCGACGCAGGGTAGCCAGCCCTGCCGTATTCAGAGTCACATGTCGCCGCAAACGAAAAAAGATCGTCCGTGCTTTTCACTTCACATCCAAACACTACAAGTCTTTAATAAAATGAATAAATAATAATCATAATAACACACACACACACAAATAAAGGCACGTATGGAATTTTTTAATCTCAGCCTTCACTTCTGATGAACAAATTCATGTACGCATTTTCTATCGTCTGTATTTTATTTTCTTAAAAGTTTGTTTTTCACACCACGTCTTTACAATTTATCTTGTTCGCTTTCTCAGACG
>JAQGAL010000048.1:0-11767 GCA_034697385.1 Lithobius mutabilis | reverse complement strand
ATCCTCCTGGCCATTCGTTTTCATTTTCTGGGCCATTCTTCATCATTGTTAACGCCGCCGCATTGTTAACGCCGCCGCATTGTTAACGCCGCCGTCTGCATCCTCCTGGACATTCTCTGGGCCATTCTTCAGCATTGTTTACGCTGCCGCATTGTTAACGTTGCCCCCTGCTCCACATCTCACCGACCGATTGGGCTTTATATAATAGATCTTTGTTAGCGAAACTTTGGCCTGTCTACTAAACTTTTACTATGTGAATTCGCCTTCATCGTTTTTAAAAGGACACCTACTCAATGGGAGAAAAGATTGAAGGAATGATTCACGAAAAAAATAGATAGAAATTTGTAATTAATGTGAAAGGTTACGTCACTAATGGTGTTGATTTTTTTTGAAGGGGGACAAGCATTTTTTCAGTCTAGCTGAAGGGGGGCGGGGCAGATTTTCTAAACATTCACAATTTTTTTTATTCCCCCCCCCAATACATAATGACCGGTCTCTTATAAAAATATTTTCCTGACAAAACGTCAATGAATAACCACCTTACAAAACACGTTTTCGATAAGGCCCTGATTATATACATGGCATACGGAAGGATGGCAAACATCATGGATTCAGAATGGCGGGCAAATTGTAAATAGATTATCATAGGTCATATCACAAGTGGTACGGAAATAATAGATTTTTTTTTCAATCCCAGTGGTTTCGCCCTATTAAATTCATGAGTGCTATTCAAGGCAGACATTAAGTTCTTGACTGCTTTAGCAGGAGAACTTTTCTACCATTAATAGCACGAGTGCGTTTAAGGAGCAAAACCAGGAGGTTTGAAACAAATAATCTAGAATTTTCGGACCATGAATGGTATTTAGATAGAGAATTTCACGACGAAAGGCACAGCTACGGAGATCAAATCGGCACGGCGAGACGTACATCAGAGCATCGTAAAGGTTGTGAGTGTTTTTATTTTAGATTGTTATTTGTAAAATAGTGTGAATTTTTTTCGTTAAAATTAAACAATTTTAACGTGTGTAAAATATTATGACGTTTCTATTTTGTTGTTCACCATCTATTTCTGGAACATGAAATTTCGCACCGTTTTCGCCGTCTTGACAACTGCCGGTGAAAACTGTGTGAAATTTCACGTTCAGTTTTTGTCGCAGCTTCAGATCGTTAAGCAAAGTACGGTAACCTACATTGCTAGGCAACCAAATGGAAACGTTAGAAGATAAGATAAGATTGACTTTTGCACTTCATTCCGTAGAAGACTTGCAAACCCTCTGAGTCCTGTTTGGATTCTGGAAATGCTGAATTTAATTTAAGAATAAAGTGTGGGTAAGATTCAGTCTATTTGAAGGGCTGTACATTGAGAGCTTATTTATGACCAAGTGAGGTAGTATATATTTAAACTTGCATTCCCATTTGCGAGTTCGACTACAATAATAGTAGAAGAGACCAAGTTTTGTGTTGTGGCAAAGTAAATCGAGGATTGCATCGCATCCCTCCATTCAGGATGGACTTGACGATGTCCTGCTGGCTCTGCACAAAGTTATCGTCCGTAGTGTGCGACCTTTGTAACACTGCGACGTATTTCACAAGACCATGTTGTCGGCAAGACTGGGAAAGACACCAGGTTCCCGTTTTTGGCGGAATACAAGTTTTTGGAACTACGGACTAATCTATCGTATCCTGTTGTTGTGTTGAAGCCGAACATCGAAGTTGTGTCCATGGTTCTAACTTACTTATAGAAGCGGACCCGGTTTTGAATATTGGACTAGTTCACTATGACGTCGCTACATGACGTGAATCCACCATTTAAAAGGTTGAGCGCTGGTAGTTGCTGCGGGGTTCTCTGGTCGTCAGACACCTCGCTAAAACTTGCTACTTGGATTCATTTTTTATATAGGTTGGTGTAACGTTGCATGTCATTATTAGTATTGCTCTATTTTTGACCGGAGTTCCCCCACCAGTTTATAGTTTGTATGTATTTATTGTCCAGTAATTTATTAGATAGTTGATGATATTGATGTTTTGCTTTTTTTGCCTTGGTGTTTGGAGACCTCCCCTTTTAGCTAACTCTTTACGATTCATTGATTAATGGAGTATATTTATTGTTTAAATTTAATATTTTGGTGTTAAGATGTCTGAAAATTATATCAAATGTAAAAAAGCAGTTAAAAGCTCCGACAATGACAACATGCAGTGTATTGGAAGTCTTCCTGGAGCTACTGTCAATTTTACGATACATTCCCATGAATGTGGAACTATCGAAGCATCAACATTTAACACCAAAACAACGTTGTCTGACATGGGTTTAAAAGGAGCAGAACTTTTGTCTGTTACATGGGATGAAAACAGTGATGAAAATGTGCAGGTTATGCAGGTAAAAACGTTTACTTTGATTAACTGTAGCTAGGGTTTATGGTTTAAGCCTTGACGGTAGTTAAAAAGAAATTCCTAAAACCCCAAATAGTAGCCAAAACCGTCAGTGTTCAATGTTCACAAAATAGTTCCCGCCTTCCAAACTAGTGCTGTCACTTGGCCAAGAAACGGTCGTTAAGTTGGCAGCGTGATGTAGCGTGCTGGGTGGGAAGGAATGGACGTCTTGCGTTCGAGCACATTTATTGCGAAGTCCGGCTCGGATGGTGTCCGGGAGTAGAGCGTCCATACAGGGCCTAACGTGTTAACCGTAACTATTTCACATTTGCTCTTTACCCGTTAAATATGATGGAGTTTCTATAATGCGCACCCGTCTTGTAACTATTATCATTTATCTTTATCCCATCTCGGGCTGTTTCAGGTTTTAAAACGGAGCTATCGGTTTTATGTCTGAAATACATACGCTATAAGTAAATTTTGCATTTATGCCAGGTTATTCATTTGATAAGTCCTGAATAGAAAACTTCACCCACCAGTCAACCCGGCGGCGCCTAGTCGTTAGGTGACAACGTCGTCC
Organism: Lithobius mutabilis; assembly: GCA_034697385.1. Classification (NCBI taxonomy): domain Eukaryota; kingdom Metazoa; phylum Arthropoda; class Chilopoda; order Lithobiomorpha; family Lithobiidae; genus Lithobius; species Lithobius mutabilis. Next base: position 8,817 of record JAQGAL010000048.1, on the reverse strand, counting down.
GTGACGTCAGCTCCACTTTCGGTGAGGCCATGCCTTTTGTCGGGACTTTTCGTCTGGTGTGGACGTGTGTTCCGTTCCGGTGCGATAAGTTTGTGTCTTTATATAGTGTTTCATCGTCGTTTCAATGTGCGTTTGCTTCGGCATAGTGTCCGACATTTCTTTTTGTGCAATATCTGTTTCGATATTCAACCATGCCTAAGAAATCAAGTGGGAAACAGTGCGCGTTGGCTTTCGCCGGTGTGCACGCACACACGCCATAGTCTGTAGCCTCACCCTAAATGTCGGTCTTGTCGCCAGTGTGATCGGCTTACTAATCTTGGTGAGTATTGTGATTCAATTTCGGAGGCAACATGGTCCAAATTGTGGAGTTGCAGAAGAAGTGTGACCTGTGCAAATTACTTTTTTGGACCTACGTTTGGCTTTTGCTAAATAACTTAAGAACAACTTAAGCTACAGACTTAATATTAACACCATTGGAAAGCTCTCGTAAAAACGTTTGAAATGGTTTAGTGGAATGTCAAAATCGGTCAATTTTTGGTATCGGCAGAGCCTTAGTTATTAGAATGGTAATTTTAAACATTTGTTTAAAAAAGACTAATAATTTTTTTTTTGGTTAGGAAATGTTGCATCGTTTTTCCAACACTGTGGACACTTCTGTTGAGTCGTCAGATGACGATCATCTTTCAGATGATGGTGAAAGAATACGGTAACTAATTTTTTTGTGTGTATTTAAGTTAATGAAAGCTCATGATGCTTGTTTGAGCTAAAGGGAGGGCATAAACTAAAATGTAGTAGCATGCATTTTGAACATTCTAGTTCTGCTACTTATGCGACAAGTGTATAATGTGGCTAGCATCTCTTTAACAATAAGGTTTATTTCATGCAGTTTTAATTTTGTTGGAGTTACTGGCTTGCACTTTACTTTTAAATTACAGGTGTTTTTGCGCGGGATTAATGGTGGTGTTGGATTGTCTGCAAGACCGTTGGCTTAAAATTGAACTGACCCCCCCCCCTCCGAATTTTTTAAAGCCAAAATATGCTAATTTGAACTGGCTTATTGGTTTGTTACAGGTATATCATTTTGACTCGGGCAAACATCGTTACTGAACTAATCAGGTATTTCAAGGACCCGACCATCATGGATAGTGCAGTGCAGATTACTTTCGCAGGAGAAATAGCCGAGGATGGGGGAGGAGTCGCAAGAGAGGCATACACATATTTCTGGTGTGAACTTTTATTTGAACATGGATCATGTGGCTCAAATAGCAAAGCCCTAGCTGTTTGGGCAACCATGACAGAAGATGACGTTAATGACGTTATTGTACAATGTGAATTTGTTTTTGTAGGCTCTTTGAAGGGGTTCAACCCGATAATTAAAGCTGCTCTTTTTACCTCGTACTTGTGGCCTCTTTCCGAGCTGTTATGGGAAAGTTTATTACTATTATCTCTCGCCGCAAATGAAGTCTACACTTTTGGACTGGAAAGCAGTTGGGCTCATTATGAGCAAGGGCTATGTGGATTCTGGCGTTTTCCCTGTAAAGCTAAACATTGCCTTTTTACTAGCATGTATTCACGGCCCAGATTCTGTAGATGATGCCATTTTAGAATCCGCTTTCTACGATAGCATTTCTCGATATGAGAAAGACATGTTTGTAAAAGCTGCACATGGAACACTTAATGAAGAGGATAACGATGACTTTCTGGATATTTTATCAATGTATGGTGTTACAGTTGTTCCCAATTCGAGTTCTGTGCACACAGTTGTAAAATCTCTTGCCCACTCCCTTTATATTCAGAAACCAAAGTTTATTATAGATTGCCTCCAAGTTAGTCTTAGCACGTTAAGAATGCACAAATGTTTTAGTTGTATAGAAAATACGCTGAAGTTCATAGCCTGCAGTAAACCAAAGACCCGAAAAGTGATCAATATGTTTGAGGCTGATGTTGTGGACATTCGAGTCCAATAATCACTTGCGTACCTTAAACAGTTCGCGAGCACTCTTTCATTAGATGATCTTGTCAAATTTACCAGATTGCTGACAGGAAGTGGGAATATAGGAGACCTGAAAATAAGGGTTTCATTCCCACCAGGTCTCAAAAACCCCATTGTGCGGACATGTGGTCCCTTGCTAGTTACCATGCTACCAATCACAAGCTACCATGCTACCATGCACTCATGTCATTAAACTACGACTTCAATTCTCTGTAAAGTTTAATAATATTGCTATTTTTTTATTCCTCTAATGAACAGTAAGATAATAAGGCTACACTGATACTATTATTATATTTCCCCCCCTATCAGCAAAGGGACGTCACAGCCTGACACAAGCGATCGTCCAGTCAGAGTCAGTTCCATCCCCCAAGGTCATAAGATAGGGCAGCATACTGTGATTGCTCATAGGGTGGGAAATGTAAGTTTTACCGATATGTCCCAACAAAAATCTGCCGATACCGAAATTTAAACTTTGTTTCAAAGCATTACGTAATGTAGTTTTGTTTAAAAATCGAAGGATTGCTCAATTCTAGTTCGTTGATCGGCAGTTAAAAAGCAGGTAGGAAGGTGCCTCTTGACCTTCTGAGAAAAATATCACGGTTCTGTGCAGCCTTACTGTACCAATAGAAACCATGGATAATTTATTTAAAATAAAATAAAATCCTGGTATCCTCATTTTCTTGTGTACTTTAGTTACTAACATCAGAAAGAGTTAAAGGTAATGCCGTATATCGGTTTACTTTATTAATGCCAATCCGACAAGTTTTATTTGTTGAACATCACTCAGGGTAAAGCCTTGCCCGTTTAATGCTGTTTAAGTGCAATACTGAAAATGTTTAGTTTTATTTGCTACACATCACTCAGGGTAAAACATTGTCTGTTTAATGTTATTCAAGTGCAATATTGAAAATGATTTTTTTTTTCTTAGTGTATAAGCTAAATGTCATTGATGGAAAACCTCAGGGAAGAAAGTATAAAGTGGAAATTTAACCATATTTCATTTGCAATTTTCTTTGGATATAAACTTATAAGTAAGCCTCTGCCAATACCTACTTTATAACATAAATTGGTATTCAAATCGAAGAGTCCAACGTTTTGGGCTAACCTTCTTGAAATTTAATTGTGCGGAATGATTTACATGATGGTGAGTTGTAGTTGTCGCCAAGCAGGACTCCAGTTGTTGGGAAACGGGGCCTAGCTGGTCTTAGGCCCACAGGTGCTCGCCATTAGCAACAGAATTCGAACGAACCATCCTATCAGACGCCAGAAGCGGTAATCATTTTAAAATCGACATGAGCTTAACTCGTAGCCAAGATTCCAGCAACGAGTCGTCGCCCAGCGACTGAACGATTAATCCGTGGCATGGCATCATGCAGCACTGTTACGATAGTAAAAATCATAGACAGCACTGCTTGTAAACAATAGGTCAGTCCGGCAGTCAATAGTATGGAGTTGAGGATTCACCCTTAACAAGTCAAACATTACAAAATTTCCAGTTATTTTGTTTCTAGCTTTTTTGGGCCCTATGTTTGGTTTTTGCTAAATAACCAGACTTAAAATTAGCACCACTCGAAATCTCGAAGAAACATTTCTCGTAATGGTATATTGGAACGTCAAAATCTGTTAATTTTTGGCAAAATTATTGTAAAAAAACTGACACTGATACTTCTATTTCAGATTGCCGACACCGCCAATATCGGTATTGGCAGAGCGTTACTTATAAGATTAAATCAATAGGGTCTAAATCAATAGGTTAACGCACTGAGAAGTTACTTATTAAAAACTATTTTACATGTGGGATCACCACACCTAAATAAAGAATGGCTGCAGACCATTTTTCCCACATGTAATTATTGTCGCAGACCGTACGAGAAAATTCTGCTACTGGGGTTGCCATTCAAAAATCCTTAGAGCGTCGCCCATTTCGCTGCCTGTAACCGACTAGTTGGTTGTGTGGTGAATAGCTTTAAGGTTATTTTAATGGAAACTGTTAAAATGTAGTGCTGCTTAAGGTGCAGACCCTCTTTCATAAGCATCAACGGTGCGCGCTAAAGACACTCATTTTACGGCCAAGTAAATTTTTTTGTTACAGGTAACCCCATCCTGTTCAAACCCACGTGATAATTTATAAAAAAGTGGTTTGGAAAACAATTCTTTAAAAAAATTTAGTGCTTTGAAATATTTTCATTAGTTGTTTGGTCTGCAGAAGTCATTTGTCAGTTATGACTGTTACAAACCTTCAATGGTTCTTAGATAATCTTTTTCGTAAGTAGACTGTAATTGTTAAATACCTTTTACATTACAGAATTAAAAACGAAAGCATGGCAACGTTAACACCGCACACCCCTGGTTAAAGTAGATGTAGCCTCGGTTTCATTAGCAAAACTGTTGGTAATTCCAACACTAGGCTGTGCTTCAGATTTAGACTAGGCTTCATTCTTACAGCTTACAGAACGGAAGGGAAGGCAAAGCTATACGCCGGTTTTAACACTACTTCCTATCTCTGCAACTCGTCAAGCAGAACCCGTTGTAAATTGAGGTACAGATTAACTGCTTTGTATGGTTCATCTGGATCCACCCATTCATTCTCATTTTGTAATATTTTGCACACTTCAAAAATAACATACTCACTGTGTATTTCATAACAAATAACAAACTACAGCCTCAACACAGTAAAAAAAAAAATCAACAGAAGCTTTCACGTGCCTTGCACATATCGTCAGCCATCTCAACCGTCTCACATTCAAAATCTTCTTCCTCCCGTTGCTATGCAACCCAAAGCGTCATGCAGGCAAGCCCACCCTCGTTCCTCCCCAGCCCACAAGCAAGCACCTAAAGCTACTTTCTGTTCATGCCCCACAAAACAAATTCCTCAAACACCACAATAAATAAATAAAAATAAATAAATAAATAAATAAATAAATAAATAAATAAATAAATACATGACGGTATGGACGTATAAATAATATAAATAAATATTAAATTCTTTAAAAAAAATATAAATATGGACGTATACTGTATTTATACGTCCATACCTTCATGTATTTATTTATTTATGTTGTCTTTATTTATTTATTTATTTGTTTTTATTTATTTATTGTGGTGTTTGAGGAATTTGTTTTGTGGAGCATGAACAGAAAGTAGCTTTAGGTGCTTGCTTGTGGGCTGGGGAGGAAAGAGGGTGGGTTTGCCTGCACGACGCTTTGGGTTGCATAGCAACGGGAGGAAGAAGGTTTTGAATGTGAGACGGTTGAGATGGCTGACGATATGTGCAAGGCACCGTGAAAGCTTCTGATGATTTTTTTTTTACACTTCAGAAATGTCTTTGTCCTTGCATGGGCATTCACCACGAATTATGGTTTCTTCTAAACAGTCCTGGCAGTCTTGTTCTGTAACTGCACACAAATAATTTCTTCCACCAAACATTTCTGGAAACTTAAACATTGTAAACGGACGGCCATGTGGCATATTTGAGTCAAGAACTGGCCGAATGATGTGTGCATTCCAAACTGACTCAATAGAATCCAATTCTGCTTGTAGAAGGCGGGTAAAGCTGAACTGAATTAAGTTTTTATCTAAATTGGAACCAGAAAAGCTACCCTCATTTTTCAACACGGCCAGCAGTTCAATCCAGAACTGGCTCGACTCATGCCGAAGGATAGACCACCAGGCTTCAATACGCTGGTTAGCAGTACTCCATCCTTCAATAAAGCAATTCTCCGCGTGCGAGTCTGTACCACCAGCATGTAAAATTTGCTGTATGGTGGCAACATCACAGTTCTCTGTACCTTTATCTTTATTGTTCTCAATTATTGCTTCCATAAAATATCCTGCAATGACTTTTGGGTTGTTGTTTGTGTTGTATACATTTAACCACATTATTTTCCGAGAATATCCATCAATGCAACCACTAATGCAAAGGCCATAAGGCTTAAGCTTATCGTACCCATCGATATGCCACAGAAAGTTTGGTTCTTTAACAAAGTAAGCACGTCTTTATAACCGTCGTCTCTTGCGCACATGCACTCCTTCAGGATCCAGGATTTGCAACAGTAAACGAACGTCTTCTTTCCTTACCACAAAACCTTTTAGAAGGCATTTTACGTACAGCCACCGATAACCATGAAGTTGTCCTGACTTCTGCACCTCATCCTGAATAAATGAAGCAACTTCAGTAAGGTTTGTATAATTTTTTCGACGGGCCAGGTTCATATGTTGAAGAATCCGTCTCATGTGTCTAGTGCTCAAAAAAATGTTATGGTGAAATGTTAAAAGACCAACAACTTCATTTTGAGAAAGCCCCAGACGGAAATACAACTCGATAAGTTTGTTGCTGTCTCTCATGGTGTTTACTCCTTGCCTAGTAAAAGCCAGCCAAAATGAGGAAGGATTTAACCTGGAAAAAAAAGTTCCGTAATTTCACATGAGAATAAAAACTCCCTTACATTCACATAATTAGTAGCATTAATTGATAAAATCTATAAATTCATCTGTATGATAATGACATAGTAGTTGTGCTGTTTCTAACTATTTCAGGGTGTTGAATAAACGCTGCTGCGAACAACGTTCCTAGGAACGGCACTGGATGCAAGATTCAAAACTTGATCAGTGCAACTGTACAATTTATCTCGGGTTTATCTATGGTCCAAATGAGAAATATCGCTAATGTTGCGGAACAGTGCATCCGATAAACTTTAATTAGAACCCTTCCTCATGTAGGCCTAGTTAATTTACAAGTAGGTAGCCACTCTGCATACTCTAGACAACGGTCGTTTGCATGAGGCTACACACATTTCAAAACAGGCAATTCCCAAATTTTAGGTTGATCCGATGAAATTTGTACTAATCTGTCGTGTATTACTTTCATTAAGGTAATTTTATACCATAAATTCTCACCTAGATTCTCACCTAAATTCTCAGTATGGGGACCCAACGTCTTTGCGGCGGTCACAAACTACGAATGCTGGCATCACTAATCACTCTCCGTCAGCCATTTTTGGGATACAGAGAATTACAGATTAATCTGTGGAGAGAATATATTCCCACTTCCGGAAAGATCGCAGAAACAGAAACTTTGTTAAGTCGCGATAACAAATTGTTATGTCGCCATAACAAATTGTTATGACGCGATAACAATTCGTTATGACGCGAATACAAATTGTTATGACGCGATAACAAACAAATGTTTTTTTTCGGCATGTCCTTAACAGGGCTCCGTAACTTAGTGCACATTGCAGAGTTAATCTGAACGTATCCCATATGTAAAGGATACAGTGCAGCAATTCATATTCTTATATCAGTTAAGTACGCCTGCATTAATTCCAGTGTTTATTCCAAAATTCTGAAATTTTTAAACAAAGTTTTGTCATACTATTTTTTTTAATACTTCACTTTATTCTTTAAAACTTTAGCAGTTCTGAGATATTTTGATTATTAACAACTGTTTTCTGAACAGAAAAGTAACAGGTGATCCCTTTTTTTAATGACTTGTGCTGTATTTGGAATTGCGTTGGGTTGCACCACAGTCCTCGTGGTATCACCTATTTAAAATGAAATCTCTACATAGAAAGTAATTTCATGATGCATTTTTATAGGCTTACTCTAACCGACTTACCAGATTCCCACTACAAGAAGTACCTCATGATAAAATGCAGAAAACTGGTCTGCCGACTCGACCGCCATCTCCTTACTCACGGAATAAACAAGACATGAGAAATACAGAGTGGCCCTCCAAATCGTTAATGTAGAAAGAAGCTCAAAATGCACGATTACGTAGTAAGCTTTAAAAAAAAAGGTTGTGTGAGATAAATGTGACCATATTGCTTGTGAATGTTCACTATTACTGAATAACACTGAACAGAGGACAGTGTAAAAGAAACAGGCCCTCCGCGGAAAAAATTCCAAGATGCCCAGATTGCAGCAAGGGTTCCCCACACATTTTTTAAATTAGCACCAACTTCTCAATCATGTACGATTGATATTACATGTTTAATTGGGCAATTACGTGCAGTGGTTCCGAGTGTCATGGCGATTGTTTGCAGCAAGACAGCACGGTACACAAGTAAAAAATTTCTGAAGTTTTAGGCTCTCATTGCCCTAATGCAAGTGGTGGCTGTGAACACAGTTTGTTTTGAAAAAATTACAGATGCAGTTTGAAAAGGTTGGCATAATTTGCAGCTGTTCTTACACTTACAAGAAGCATTTTCCGATCTCCTGCGGGAGGATTTGTTGGTGTGCAAACAACGACTTTTGGCATGGTTCCTCGTTACAGTGCTCAAATGGAGCAACACCACTGGTGTCAAATAGCTGAATGCCAAAATATTATACAGCCGAAGGATGTAAAAGAATACACTTTCCAAGTATCGACAAAAACTGTTACGTAAATTGTGTAATGAAAAATATCATATTAGTGTTTAACGATGTTGTTGCAAATCGTAACGTAATCATTACAGATATAGTTTTATGTAACTATACCGGTAATTACTGGTTCTACATTAAAAGATTTTTCTTGTGAAATTGTGCTAAGAAATGATTATTACTCTATTACTGTAACAAACAAAACCTTTTATTCGCGTGTCGCAGCTTCCTGCCCCTGAGAAGAAAAATGCATCAATAAACATCAAAACACTCGATACAGAAAAAGACATTCAGATCGTCACCAAAGCTGACAGAAAGGCAATTGTCCGCAACATCTCCCAAAAAAGACTGCCATTTTTATTATCAAACTCATCAGTGGATTAAGAAAAAAACCAGGTCATCGATAAGCTTGAGCCTTTTATTTTGAATTTACTGTTACTCCATTTCTGAAGAGTATGTCAAAAATG
>JAQGAL010000047.1:0-11817 GCA_034697385.1 Lithobius mutabilis | reverse complement strand
TACAGAAGCACACCGCCAGAGACCCAGCGTTGAGCAGAATCCGGACGTTCCTGGAATCAGGTTGGCCTCATGGAGCCCGGGAAGACATTGAGAGCTACCGAGCCTACGTAGAGAAAAAACAAGAGCTAGCTCTGGAGGACGGCATCATCTGGTGGCTGGGACGGACGGTAGTTCCAGAAAAACTGCAAAAGCGAGTGCTGGTCAAGCTGCACGAGGGGCATCCGGGAGCAAGCGCAATGAAGGCTTTGGCCGTCACTACATGTGGTGGCCGGGGATTCACAGACAGGTCAAGCAGTTCGTGGCGGGATGCACGAGTTGCCAACAGAACAGAGATTGCCATCCAGCTTTTCCCCTACACTCATGGAATGTGGCAGATAAACCTTGGGATCGGATACATCTAGACTTCGCGGGAAAAATGAAGGAAAAAATGTAGCTGGTTGCCATTGACTCGTACTCGCTTGGGTAAAGAATATAAGGGCTGGAGTCCTGGGATGGGATGGAGTCCTGGGAGCTACCAACACCACATAAGCCCTCTGCTGTTTGTTGTGGACACTGGAGGAGGAGGCACAAGACGAAAACACATGGACCAACTCACGAAAAGACAAGAGCCCCAGAGCAACGAAGGAGGACCGCTACCCGGGAGCCAGGGAACAACACAGACGGAGCCAGGAACAAGGCGGAACCTTGTCAAGACCAGAGACAGAGAAGGAGGTCCAGAAGGTACCCCTGGTCCAGAGCTGGACGGGAGTGCAAGAGAAGAAACACCAGGGAAAATGGAAGGACTATGACACTCTACCAGAGACATAGAGCCCTGTGCCGCCCTTACGAAGGGTTCCTGGTGGATAAAGCTGAGAGACAAATGATTCAATCTAGGTGGCAGTGAAAAAGCTTGTTAATGAGGGAACGGGCAAATATAGTGGCACCTACTACTCACATCAGCAGTAGGTGCCACTATAGAGAATAGGCAGTAGTTATATATAATCTTGCGTGCTATATATATATATATGTCCATGTTTTGTAGCGTAGTCATGGCTGATAGTATAGCTGATAAAATAGTGCTTGAGAACTGGCATGTTACTATAGAAGCAAATGAATTCGTCGGCCAAAAGCAAAGCGCCACCTAAAATGACATGCTGTTAACACCTTGCAACGAAATTTTGAGTTTCCCAACCTAAACACAATTAAATTTCCTCCAGTGTTGCAATAGAAACAAACTTCTCCAACCCTCTTTCCCACCATCAGTGGCACACAGATCCAACCAAAGTGATTTCAAGAAGAACACCCAAAATGTGGTTAATTCAATTATATTTTATTCTAATTATGTCTCTCCTTTCAAACAACTCATTACAAAACCTAAAATTAGTTTAGTTTTTTTTTTTTTAATTCACACCACAATACTCGGACTGACCAGCAGTCTCCGAAATTTCAAACACTATTGGTTACTTAATTCAAATATTGAAATCAGCACTACAAACATTTACAACTCGAAATTAATTCATCACACTTCACTATTAGAACTTCGAATCAATTATCGTACGAACGATCCACCTAGGATTTCAGATCATTCTCCTCTGCAATTACGATTGGCTCCATCCAATACTCAATTGAAGCGCACTAAACGTTATTCAACCTACAATAGGTTTAATCCAAATTGAACATCCATAGAACAACGATCTTATTCAAATCCACATTATCAAATTTAGATCAAAAGTTAATTCGACTAAACTCCTACAACACGCACTTAGGCGTTTCGTATTTCCGTCATTCAATTATTACTATTGGTGCTTACACCACACACACAAGCGTTGAGGCGCCTTAACGTCTGACTTTAAAGTTCTCATTTATAACCACAACTGCAAAAAAAAGTTACTAATTCAAGTTTTCTACCAATAACAAAACACATCAAAATACAAAACACAACTTTCAATTTACTCTGGCGACCATGACCCATTACTCAAACGTCGGAGAATTTAATTCACCCAATCACTGTCCAGTACAACTAAACGCTTTTCCCGTTTCAGTTTTTTTTCCACAAATTGACACAGCTAAAGTACCGAATTACTGTCGAAAATCTTCGGGGCCCCATTTATGCTATTCATTCAGTACTTACAGTTTCGACCGCCGTCTTTCGCACAACGGAATTGAAAGGACCTACGTCTTCACTTGGTTGCAACGCCGCGACCGTCTTCTTTCGGTTTCAGTTTCTTTTCCCACATTAGGCCAGCTTCTTGTTCAAGTCAAAGAAGTTCGTCCGTCAGGTTTGCCCAAAGAAATGTGACCTCTCCAACGCATTCGCACGTCAGCGGCTTTAGGACTGACTCACTTCTTCCACCGTAACAACGCTCGATGTTTCCGAGTTCCCTTCTTGTCGAAACTCCTCCATAATGGCCTCTATGATTGACGTCGTTTTTCTACGGCTTTTTCGTTGTCACGCCGACAGCGTAGGCCCTCTCCCCTGTTTATCCTTGTACTTCAAGCATGACTAACACAGTTCGGAACGGACTGATAGTCCCCAATTTACGTACAAACGCCGAAAAACATTGTCCAAGTCAACTAAATTGAACGGAGAACGTTACTGCACTGGTTGCAGTTGTCGCCAGAAGTGATTCGCCTCACGCATCCCACCAACGCCACAAAACCATCATGGCGTCATGATCGCTCCAACAAACCAATTTGCATAGTCGCCAGTACCAATTTTTTTGTCCTTACTTTCATTAATTAACAAATAATCAAAACTAACCTACATAAACAAAATTAGCAACAAATAATTAAACTAATTTAACAAAACAAATTTCACGCCAGTTAATAGAATTAAATTAACAAATAAACCAAATAAATAAAGAGCAGCTCAAGACAGCAAAAATTCCTTTAATGCCACAAACGCTCGACACAGCAAGGAATCCCGAACCATCACTCCAATAACCATAAAAAAAACGTTACAATCTTCAGTAAGTCCTAGCTGACGTATGCTTATTCCTTCTAATTCTTGTGCAGTCGGCCAGTTTTCGGCAAAACGTCCCGTGAAGTCCAGAACTTCAATGTATGGTTGCTGTCTGTCCGGTATTTCATCCTGCGTGAAAAACCCAGTATCCAGTTGCGACTGTAACCATTGGCCACTAGTAGGAATTTCATCAGTCTGTAACCAACCAACCTGTGGAGTTTCCTCTTGTGCATTCTCATCAGGCATTTCCAGGAATAAGGTACTTATCTGAGGAGGATCTGGAACAAGGTCTCCCATTCTACTGTCACTTCGATGTTCAAATACTGCATATAGCTTCCCCTTCTTCACCACACGTCCAACGTTCAATTCACATGCATCTACCCAGTCATTCCCTAAAAGCAAAGCACACCCCATATTGTTCATTACTGGAACGTCTTGCAAATGACAGGAATATTTGTCGGTTGAAATTGTGGCATTAACGAAGTGAGTAATAGTTGCCTTTCGCTGAAATACTTCGACTTCTAATGGTGGTTTCTTCTCAATTGTCAATCCAGCAAGTTCAACTTCTTCACGTCTCAACACACTAATATCTGCTCCGCCGTCACGCATTGCGGTAACCGGAATACTTTCTAACTTCATAGCGATCATTGCTCGAGTCTTATGCTTGGATTCAATGATGCACAAACCAACCTTTGGCGATTTTTCGCTTTCTTGAGATTTTTGTTGAGCCACGTAGGCTTCACGGATTTTAGCATTCTTTTCTCTCTTCTGTCTCGCATATTCAATTTGTTCTGGAGTACGGTTGTCCGGTTCCGGACAATCTTTGACGACGTGATCCCATTTTCTGCATCGGTAGCAACGCTGTCCAGTCGCACGTCGATCTTGATTCCTAAAAGTTTTCATCTGCGGCGCTGTACTTTCAGATACAGGACTAGTTTGCACTGGTTTTTCAGGAATCACTTGGCTACACGAAGTTTTCTTAAAATCAGGCTCAAACGAACGGAGTGCAGGTTTGGATATTTTATCTGCTTCTATTTCAGTAGCATAGTCTATTAGGTCACCAGTAGAGCATTTTGAGTGCTGAAAATATCCACGCAACAGCTGCTTAGTCACTTCGCTTCGTACACCAGTAATCAGGTACTTGTTTATTGACTCCAAACTAATAGTAGTGCCTTTAGGCCTACGGTCGATTATGGACATCTTTGACAGCATGTAATCAGCTATGTGTTCATTTGCCTGTTGTGTTCTTGCTTCTACCTTTTCAGTCCATTCTTGTAATGTGATTTCACGTTTGAACCGCTTTTTGAACTGGATCAACCATGCGTTGTAATCTTTAATAGCAGACACTTCTCTTGTTCTCTGCCAGTCAAGAGCTACTCCTCTCATCTTACTGCTGGCAATTCGTATTGTGACTTCAGGAGGCCAATTATGAAGAAGTCTGACGTTCTCAAGTGAGTCCAGGAACGGTTTCACGTCATCTCCATACTTCCCGTAGAAATACGGCACTGAACTTACAAGTTCTGGATAAGTTTGGGCTGATCCACACACACTGGTTTCGGTTACTTTCTTCATCAAAACCTTTAACGCTTCACTTTGGGTTAGCAACAATTCATTAGTGACGTCCACTTGTGTGTCCAAAACAGATCCAATATCGTCCACATCTTCTCCAGTATTACGCTGCCCAAGCATTCCCGTCAATTTCTCCATAAACTGGTCCAGTTTCTTCTCCACTCTTGCATCCATTTCAGTCAACAAAGTAACCTTATCTACATCAGGAGCAGATTGCAATGCACGGAGCTGTTCCTCTTTTTGATTTAATGCAGCTGCATATTTATTGAGATTGTCCCCCAAAATTACACTGATGAAATCCTCTTTCGTATTTCCTGTTGCTTTCAAACTTCTGGAAGCACATTCATCCCGTAATGCATCTCGATTAATTTGCCCTAAATCTTCCCTTCGTATGGAATCCATTTCTTACGATAGGCTAGTGTTGTGTTACAACTTACGATAGTCAGTCTTGATAACGTTCGGGTCCACAGCGCCAAATGTTAGGTGTCAATTCCAGAGAAGAGGCCGCAGTAACTCTTAAAACTATTTATTGGCCCTAACTTAACATCTAAGGCTTCAGAGCCCATTCAGTTTTACAGGACGGATTACATTGGCGACAGTTGCCATATTGTCTCTTTTCATAATCTCTCTCGAATTCCCTCTTCTTACACATTGTTTCCCTATTTACAACTTAAACAATGTCCCGAGGCCAACATGCTACCTCCACTTTTAATTTTAGTCCTCTAAAATTGTAATCACTGGCTAACTTTTAACTTAAATCTCAAAAGGATATTCAGTCACGCAAGAAATCCAACGGTTTCTCTCGACAACTCCTCCTCGGATTTCTCCTGACGTCAATTGTCGTTGAAGGTCTTGGCTCGGGTGATGCCACTAGTCCACGTTCTCCCCCAGAATCTGTCATTTCATCAGGATCAGAGAACACCACTGGCTCATGGTATCTCTTAAGCTGCCGAACGTGAGCATCTCGTGTGTCTCTTTTACGTCCTTCGGGATGAAGTCTCCGTAACTTGACACAGTTCGGATTTAACAGTTCCACAATTTCGTACGGCCCGAGCCACTTCATGCCGAACTTCTTCGGATCAGGATCCTTCCACCACACCCAATCATGGACGTTGAAGTTAGACTCATGCTTGCCTTTGTCGTACCGCTTCTTCATGGCGGCATTCTGGGCTTCTAGATTCCATCTAGCTTGCATTCGTTCCCCTCTTGCCACCCGTTCTCTTGAATCGATGTCCTCATCGGAGTCTTCAAGTCTTCCAATTTGTAACTCCCCAGCAATCCTTGGTTCAAATAAATGTAAAAGGTAGAATGGCGAATATTTCGTACCTTCGTGTACAGACAAATTAATCTTGAAAACTGCTTGAGGAAGAGCTTCAGCCCACTTTTTGGTTCCTTCGCCAAACTTCCTGAGCTGTCTAATAATGTTACTGTTCGAACGCTCACACAAACCGTTTCCCTGTGGCCAGTATGCCACTGTAGGGTGATGTTCGATGTCATGGCGTCGGTAAAACTGTAATGATCGCTTACAGGTAAAGGCAGATCCCCGGTCAGTTATGAAGTCATATGGAGGTCCGTAGTGATCAATGATTTCTCTGCGCATTACTTCGTGAAAATATACTGCTGATGTCGTAGGCACAGGACTTGCAATAACATACCGTGTTGCGTGGTCAATGAACACCAGTATGTGCTGACACCCATAACTTTCCACGATCGGGCCAATATGGTCGGCAGAAATGGTCGCAAACGGCTTATCCGGAATCTTCCTAGCAACCATTTGTCCAATGGGCGGTCCAGTATATGGATTGGCTTGCTGACAAATCAAGCAACTGTTACAGTAGGTTTTTACATCTTTCCTCCAGTCGGGCCACCAATATTTCTTGACCATCAGTCGTTCTGTTTTCCACGAACCCAAGTGACCAGCTTTATCATGGCAGATATCCAGTGCTTCCTGACGCATACATTTCGGAAGAACAATTGCTCGTGGTTCTTGGCGTACCACTATTCCATCCTCTATGCGGAATTGGCAATGTAAAGCCTTGTCACTTCTGGTAGTTGCAGGTGCAATTAAAGATCGATGTAGTTCGGCTACAAACGGATCCTTCTTCTGGAACTCTTCCAGGCGTGATTCCTTGGCCAACAAAATCGCCATGCACATTACAGATTCAGGTGGTCGGGATAATGCATCAGCCAACACGTTGCTTTCGCCTTTGCGGTGATGAACTGTGAACTTAAATTCCTGCAGATCAAGCATGTATCTTGCAAACTTCCTGCTGATGTGGACCTTGGCTGACATCAGACTCACTGACCAGTTATCCGTCCAGACCTCAAAGGTTGGCAAAACAGACAAATAACCTCTGAAGCAAATGGCTAGTGCCCAGTGCACCGCTGCCCCTTCCAATTCAGTGGAATGCAGTTTTTCTTCGTCTTTTGCCAGTTTCCTGCTAGCCAGCTCAACGATTCGCCATCCCATGTCAGATGCTTGTTGGAGTAAGGCCGCTCCAAGTGCTACTTGCGACGCGTCAGTGTCCACACGTGTCTTCAAGTTCGGGTCAAAATGTGCTAAAATGGGTGGTGACTTGAGTTTGATCTTAAGTAATTCCACTGCAGCATCACATTCTTTCGTCCAGCGGAATGGAACGTCTTTCCTTACCAAGTCCTGCAACGGCTTCGATATCTTGGCATAGTCACGAATGTATTTTCTGAAGTGACCAGTGAACCCCAAAAAGGATCTTACTTCTTTCCAGGTTTTGAGCGACTTGTATCTGTCAATCACTGCTGTGCGGGCAGGGTCTAGTCTCTTCTCAGCTGCTGTCACCAAATAGCCAAGAAACTTAATTTCTTTCACGAGGAAATGACAACGAGAAAATTCAAACTTAAACCCATACAGTCGTAACTGGGTCAAGCCAATCTCCAATGCATCCAAGTGGCTGTCAATTCCTTTAGTATGAAAAGCAATGTTGTCGATATATGCCGTGGCTTCGCCCCTTCTTTTCCCCTCAGCAATGGCTTCATCAACCGTACTCTGCATTGTCGCAGGAGCGCCAGTAAGTCCAAACGGCATAAATACGAACTCATAATGGCCATTACTGGTTGAGAAAGCTGTATACTTGCAGTGTTCCGGATTTATAAGTATATTCAGAAAAGCTTTCTTGATATCCAGATCCGACATCCATTCTTTACCGAAGAATCTCTGCAAAATCGTATCTATTACAGGCATAGGATAAAATGGTCTTTCTGTCGCTGCATTCAACCGGCGAAAATCTAAGCAAAGTCGTATCGGAGTAGATTCATGCAAAGGCTGGTGCACCACAATGCAAGGAGAAGAGTACGGAGAATACGAGACTCGAATTATTCCAGCTCTCAACCATTCTTCAACTTGCTGCTCAATAAATTGTTCTTCCTGAAAGTTGTGCCTGTATGGAGGTGTCCTTATAATCACGTTTGTGGACAGCTTAATGTGATGCAGAGTCTTTGGGCAAACTCCAATATCAGTCTTAAAGGTAGAAAACATTGCATGATTCTGTTTAAGAATGTCCCTGAGACGCTTCTGCTGCTGTGGTGAAACTTCGTCCGCTACTTGCAGTTCGTTGATCTGCCTCTCAACTTCAGGTTTAATGACATCTTCAGTAAGTCCTAGCTGACGTATGCTTATTCCTTCTAATTCTTGTGCAGTCGGCCAGTTTTCGGCAAAACGTCCCGTGAAGTCCAGAACTTCAATGTATGGTTGCTGTCTGTCCGGTATTTCATCCTGCGTGAAAAACCCAGTATCCAGTTGCGACTGTAACCATTGGCCACTAGTAGGAATTTCATCAGTCTGTAACCAACCAACCTGTGGAGTTTCCTCTTGTGCATTCTCATCAGGCATTTCCAGGAATAAGGTACTTATCTGAGGAGGATCTGGAACAAGGTCTCCCATTCTACTGTCACTTCGATGTTCAAATACTGCATATAGCTTCCCCTTCTTCACCACACGTCCAACGTTCAATTCACATGCATCTACCCAGTCATTCCCTAAAAGCAAAGCACACCCCATATTGTTCATTACTGGAACGTCTTGCAAATGACAGGAATATTTGTCGGTTGAAATTGTGGCATTAACGAAGTGAGTAATAGTTGCCTTTCGCTGAAATACTTCGACTTCTAATGGTGGTTTCTTCTCAATTGTCAATCCAGCAAGTTCAACTTCTTCACGTCTCAACACACTAATATCTGCTCCGCCGTCACGCATTGCGGTAACCGGAATACTTTCTAACTTCATAGCGATCATTGCTCGAGTCTTATGCTTGGATTCAATGATGCACAAACCAACCTTTGGCGATTTTTCGCTTTCTTGAGATTTTTGTTGAGCCACGTAGGCTTCACGGATTTTAGCATTCTTTTCTCTCTTCTGTCTCGCATATTCAATTTGTTCTGGAGTACGGTTGTCCGGTTCCGGACAATCTTTGACGACGTGATCCCATTTTCTGCATCGGTAGCAACGCTGTCCAGTCGCACGTCGATCTTGATTCCTAAAAGTTTTCATCTGCGGCGCTGTACTTTCAGATACAGGACTAGTTTGCACTGGTTTTTCAGGAATCACTTGGCTACACGAAGTTTTCTTAAAATCAGGCTCAAACGAACGGAGTGCAGGTTTGGATATTTTATCTGCTTCTATTTCAGTAGCATAGTCTATTAGGTCACCAGTAGAGCATTTTGAGTGCTGAAAATATCCACGCAACAGCTGCTTAGTCACTTCGCTTCGTACACCAGTAATCAGGTACTTGTTTATTGACTCCAAACTAATAGTAGTGCCTTTAGGCCTACGGTCGATTATGGACATCTTTGACAGCATGTAATCAGCTATGTGTTCATTTGCCTGTTGTGTTCTTGCTTCTACCTTTTCAGTCCATTCTTGTAATGTGATTTCACGTTTGAACCGCTTTTTGAACTGGATCAACCATGCGTTGTAATCTTTAATAGCAGACACTTCTCTTGTTCTCTGCCAGTCAAGAGCTACTCCTCTCATCTTACTGCTGGCAATTCGTATTGTGACTTCAGGAGGCCAATTATGAAGAAGTCTGACGTTCTCAAGTGAGTCCAGGAACGGTTTCACGTCATCTCCATACTTCCCGTAGAAATACGGCACTGAACTTACAAGTTCTGGATAAGTTTGGGCTGATCCACACACACTGGTTTCGGTTACTTTCTTCATCAAAACCTTTAACGCTTCACTTTGGGTTAGCAACAATTCATTAGTGACGTCCACTTGTGTGTCCAAAACAGATCCAATATCGTCCACATCTTCTCCAGTATTACGCTGCCCAAGCATTCCCGTCAATTTCTCCATAAACTGGTCCAGTTTCTTCTCCACTCTTGCATCCATTTCAGTCAACAAAGTAACCTTATCTACATCAGGAGCAGATTGCAATGCACGGAGCTGTTCCTCTTTTTGATTTAATGCAGCTGCATATTTATTGAGATTGTCCCCCAAAATTACACTGATGAAATCCTCTTTCGTATTTCCTGTTGCTTTCAAACTTCTGGAAGCACATTCATCCCGTAATGCATCTCGATTAATTTGCCCTAAATCTTCCCTTCGTATGGAATCCATTTCTTACGATAGGCTAGTGTTGTGTTACAACTTACGATAGTCAGTCTTGATAACGTTCGGGTCCACAGCGCCAAATGTTAGGTGTCAATTCCAGAGAAGAGGCCGCAGTAACTCTTAAAACTATTTATTGGCCCTAACTTAACATCTAAGGCTTCAGAGCCCATTCAGTTTTACAGGACGGATTACATTGGCGACAGTTGCCATATTGTCTCTTTTCATAATCTCTCTCGAATTCCCTCTTCTTACACATTGTTTCCCTATTTACAACTTAAACAATGTCCCGAGGCCAACATGCTACCTCCACTTTTAATTTTAGTCCTCTAAAATTGTAATCACTGGCTAACTTTTAACTTAAATCTCAAAAGGATATTCAGTCACGCAAGAAATCCAACGGTTTCTCTCGACAACTCCTCCTCGGATTTCTCCTGACGTCAATTGTCGTTGAAGGTCTTGGCTCGGGTGATGCCACTAGTCCACGTTCTCCCCCAGAATCTGTCATTTCATCAGGATCAGAGAACACCACTGGCTCATGGTATCTCTTAAGCTGCCGAACGTGAGCATCTCGTGTGTCTCTTTTACGTCCTTCGGGATGAAGTCTCCGTAACTTGACACAGTTCGGATTTAACAGTTCCACAATTTCGTACGGCCCGAGCCACTTCATGCCGAACTTCTTCGGATCAGGATCCTTCCACCACACCCAATCATGGACGTTGAAGTTAGACTCACGCTTGCCTTTGTCGTACCGCTTCTTCATGGCGGCATTCTGGGCTTCCAAATTCCATCCACTTGGAAGGGTCCGTGAAGAGAATCACCTGAGGCGTGGGTTCGTGCAAAGGAACTCCAACCATGATATTCTTGTCTCGGGACCACCACACCTCGATGGAAGAAGAAGAAGAAGAAAGGTCTTCTGTATCTTGTTTATGGATAATCCGGATGTCGGATTCCAAACGTTCTTGCGGAACCATGGATGGGTCCTGCTCTCCAAGGAACGGTGGTGACCATGGCGTCAAGCAGCCCGATGGCGATGGACAGCTGACGAATGGTGACCTTGTTTAAGTTCGGAGTTGAACTGCTTGACTGCAGACTTGCGAGTCGGTCTTGAGCAGGGAAGACTTGTCCTGCAGTCAGATCGAAATTCGTGCCGAGGAAGGTGAAAATATAGGCTGGTTGGAGGAGACACTTGGCAAGGTTGGGACTACCCATCCCAACTTGAATAAGTTGTTGAACATGATGTGAAGATAGGCTTCCCTCTGGTCGATCGACTGATACCGAAGCAGCCAGTCGTCGAGATAGGCGTGAAGAAGAAGGAATTGAGAGTGAAGATGCGCCAAGACTGACCGAAGCATCATCGACGACAGATAAACACTACTAACAGCTTTGGATATAGTCTTATCTATTGTGCCAGTTGAAGGTCCTGTATCCATTACCTGATACTTCCACGTAAAGGATCCTGGTTCTGGAGCCAGTAGGCGGGGTGCGGGTGATAATGGGTTGTGGATATTGGTATCGGGCTAGTGGGGCAGTTAGCAGGTAACAGGTAATCAGTAGGCGGTTACAACATTTCTAGCGGGATGGTAGCGATTAAAGTGTCGTGGATCGCGTAGCAGTGTGAACAGCTACGTCCAATTCCGACAAAAAGACAAAAAATTAAAATAGGCTACTTACTGCATTTTACTTTCATTACGTACTAATGTATACTGCTTCCTTCATCACTGCT
>JAQGAL010000046.1:0-12078 GCA_034697385.1 Lithobius mutabilis | reverse complement strand
CACACCAAAGTCCGAAAACCCGAAGATAAGAAGATCATAGGATCAAGATGGGTGTATGCCATAAAACGTGATGCAAATGGAAGACCTGTAAGATACCGAGCCAGATTGGTGGCACAAGGGAATACTCAGAAACGTGGAATGGACTATCATGAAACCTTTTCCCCAGTGATAGCGTTCACGCTAGTGAGATTCTTCTTTATCTTGTTGGTCGTATGCTATGGATGGGTGAGCTGTCACCTTGATGTGAAGTGCGCTTACCTATATGGAACCTTGGAAGAAGAAATATATCTTCAGCCTGCCCCTGGTTACCGTTCAAGTAATGTAGCATGGCGCCTGAAAAAGGCATTATACGGACTACACCAATCAGGGAGGAGATGGTATCAGGAGTTGGATGCAACTTTTGAGAGCCTTGGATTTGACAAATTGAAATCCACAAACTGTATCTACATATACAAGAAAAAAGCTATAGTTCTCGTATACGTGGATGATTTAGCTATCTTCGCAAGAAACAAGAGTGCCCTGGAGGAAGTAACAAGACTACTCGCAGGAAGATATGAGGTTAAAAACCTTGGCGAATTGAGAAAATTCTTAGGCGTGGAGTTTGAGAAAGTAGGTGACCGATGGAGGATACATCAGCAAGCCTACATAGAGGGATTGGTCAAACATTTTGGACAACAAACTGCACGAAGAGTCCTTGTACCAATGGATGCTGGAACTGCATTAGTGTCGTACAATAAGGCCGAGATAGGGGTGGCCGAGACAAAGACATATCGATCTTTGGTGGGAGCCCTGATGTACCTCGCCTCAAGAACGCGACCGGACATCCAGTTCGCAGTAACCTGCTTATCCCAATTCAACTCATGCCCCACTCCAGACAAGTGGAGATTATTGCAGAAAGTCCTGCAATATGCCTATTCGACGAAGCACCTCAGCATTGATTGTGAAGCCATGTCCGGACAGCCCAAGCTCGTATTCTACACGGACAGCTCGTGGGCGTCATCAATAGAAGACAGGAAATCCTGGTCCGGCTACATAGGATTTTTGGCCAACATTCCCATCACATGGAGGACCACGAAGCAAAAGTGCATTGCTCTTTCTACGATGGAGAGCGAGTTCGTGGGACTGTCGTCCACTGTGATTGAAGTCAAGTGGTTGCATGCGTTATGCAAAGAACTTGAGTGGTTGAACGTTAGTGTGCCAATCAATATCATGTGTGACAATGAAGCTGCTATCGCTTATGCACATGATCACAACGAACACATGCAAACCAAACATATTGACATTAGGTTTAAATTTGTTCGGGAAGCAATCAATGATGCAATATGTCAAGTGCAATATGTCCGCAGTGTCGATAACATAGCCGACATATTTACGAAGCCTTTGCCACGGGTGCCTTACGAGCGATTAAGGAACACTGTGATGACATGAAGACATTGTATCTTTGTAACAAGTGTATTTTGTCATGCAATGTGTAACCCTGTGTTATCAGTTTTCAGATGAGTACTTAAGGTGTACAGGAAACAGACGATAGAGCAATGAGGGGTGGCCTGTTAGCATAAAATTATTAACATTGCTGCATCGTTCGTTTTTCCTGAATTTGGTGCACCTGGTTGATATCCAGTTGATCGGGTGTTTTTGCCTGGTTTGGCCATGTGCTGGAATTGGACTTCCGGTTTGGTGTGTGTGCTGGCAAGTCATGCCTTCACCATGTTCTGCAATTTGAACTGTAATATTGATAGCTTCTCATTTAAGCAAATGATTGAATTGCTATGTGTTACATGAAGTATGTAATTGTAAGTGTCAACAACAATTTCGAAGTAAAACCAAGTGAGTTTGAAACGAGGTATGTGTGTCTGGAACATTCTTAAAGCAATGACGGTACTTAGGCCTAATGGACAATTGCCCTACCAACTATCTTAAGTTTCAACATAAATTCCACTGCATAATAACCTGTATGGGACATTTTTCCTCCAATGAAGTGCCCATAACCATTAAATGCCCTAGAGTAGGAAGAATGCCTCAAATAAAACAACAGGTTATGGGCCCAGATGCCACTATGTTGAAGCAAGTTAGTGGAGAGAAGGTGTATAAGTGCCAAGAATGTGACGCAACGTTGACGGACATTTATGCCTAAGAAACGTTTGGAGGACTGCAAACTTGGAATAAAACGACGACTGAGACGTGTTGGACGAAGTTTTATGCCCAGCAAAACCCGTCGAGGACCACCAGGATTGCGACATCAAAGAAAGGGTGTACAACTGCACAGTATCCGGTACTGCGTTCCCGGAATCTGCACAAGACGTCAGCCAGCGAGAATCCTGAGCTGCAGAGACTGCAGAGAAGTCATTTTTGGGCTTAGACAGAATAAGTAAATTTATTTCTGAAGTGGAATGCAGGTATGTGGTTGGACATGTGGGAGAAACCCCATGCAAGTGTGAACTATGACATGCCAACTTGCAATGTGGTAAATAGAGATGCAAGTAAATGCTGCATGGAAATGAAACTGTATTTCTGCGGTATGGCAAAATAGAAAGCAGAGCACACATAATAATATTACGAAGTGTAACTTTAAAGTGTTTTGGGTTGAGTTTAAAGTAAACAAACAAGAAAAAAACTGGCCTAAACGGGATTCCCAAACACCGGTCACGGATTTTTCCTCATCGAAGTTTTGCCACACGATTGTCATTGAGCGTTGGTGTGAGACCATTTAAGTGAGAAATAGATGGTGTATCATTAAGGTGTACACACAATATTCACTTGTGCCCTATACATTAGAGTCATACAATGCTGCATGAAAATGAATACAGTAGTGGTGTGACATTACGTTTTGCAAAACTGAATGACAAAAACTATAGGTCGTGGAAATTCGACATGAGGATGTTTATGCTTGAAAGAGGACTTTTTGGGTTTATTGATACAGCTAAACCTGAGGTAAAGCCTACACCCGCAGAAGAGGGTGCACATCCAGGAGCCACTAGGCAATATGAATTTAGAGCCTCACGTGCATTAGCTACTATAGCTTTAGGGTTGGAACCTAGTTTGAAAACTTTAATTAGGAACAGTGCATCAGCCAAAGAAGCCTGGCAAGCATTAGCAGCTGTTTATGAGCCAAAGTCAAGAGCTCGCATCGGCCAACTGAGAAAGGAGTTTGTACTCTTACACATGGGACAAAATGAACCTATGGCCAAGTATCTATCCAGGGTAGAGAATTCTATGATGGATCTACAGGATGCCGGCAAGACGATTGACGAGGAAGAAATGGCTTATCAAATGTTGTGTGGGTTACCATCTGAATGGGATTCGGTGGTTGAACGACTTTATGCCCTTGACGACACCACCTTCAAACCGAACATACTCAAAGAAAACTTGCTGAATGAGTATGAGAGGCGAAACCCTACAAGGCCAGCAGAAGTGTATGACGATACGGACATGTATCAAGCTGCTGCACAAGTCGGCGAATATCGTGACGTAAGAACAAGATCATGAAGGGACGGTAATCAGAATCGAGGAAGAAGACCGAGCCAAAGCAAGAGCCGATCTGAGTCTTCGAAGAAGCACAGCTTCAAATGTTTTGGATGCGGTGGCGAGGGACACTACAAGAGAGACTGTCCTAGCACCAAGAAGACCCAAGCAAGTGGGAATGCGTCCAAGTCATCCGGAGGACGACAAAGCGAAAAAGCGTCGTATTTTGTCGAAGCGTTGAGTACGTCTACATCGGAGACAGAATGGTTGTTTGATACCGCTGCAACGAACCATTTCTGCTCACACCGTGAATGGTTTACAACTTACCGTGATGTAAACATTCAACCAGCAGCCTTAGCCGAAGGAACTTCCAAAATATGTGGTAGAGGAGACATCAACTTGTATGTAACTGTCGGAGATAGACAGAACCACATCACATTAAAGGATGTTATGTATGCACCAAAGATGAGGAGGAACCTCATTTCGGGAGTGAAAGTATTCCTAGCTGGTCATAAGATAATGACATCTGACCAAGGACTTGTGTAAGAGATACCGGTGGTACCATTCATATGGAAGCTAATTTGGAGGGGAACTTCTTTGTAGTTCGAGGTGACTTGATGACTGAATCGTCACTTGAGGATGAAGAAACCTACCAGGATGAGACTTACGTAGTCGACAATTCTCCTGGAGAAGTACATGCCACGGAAGAACCCGTGAAGAAGAAGGGGAAGAGGTCGAAGAACGAAGTCCCAAATTCTCCAAGGATAAAAGACAAGAAGTCTACTGCTCCAAGGATCGACACAATGATGTGGCACGAAAGGCTTGGCCACATAAATCTACAAGCTTTGAGGAAAATGATCAAGGATGATCGAGTTAGTGGAGTACCACAGCTATCTCCTGAGAACCCCATATGCGATGCATGTAGATTAGGCAAATCTACAAGGACTAAACATGTTGCTCTGAGCGAGCGAAGCTCACAAGAACCACTTGCCCTAGTTTTTTCGGATGTGTGGGGACCTGCAACAGTAGCATCGAATGGAGGAGCTCGATACTTTATCTCTTTTATAGATGACTACATGAGGAAATGTTTCATCTATATAACGAAGACAAAAGATCAAGCATTTGCCATGTTTAGGAAATTTCTATCAAGAGCAGAGCGGGAGACAGGCAAGAAACTCAAGATTGTGAGGACAGACAACGGCATGGAGTATTGTGCTGGATACTTCAAGGAGGAGTTGGCACGACTCGGGATTAAAGCCGAACGTACGAATGTGTACAGCCCCGAGCAAAACGGTGTCGCTGAGAGACTTAACCGCACCTTACTGGATAGTGTAAGGACAATGCTAGTCTCAGCAAAATTATCCGCTAGTTGGTGGGCCGAGTTGGTATTGACGGCCGCACATCTCAAGAACCGAGTAGCACATTCCGGTCTTGATGGACAAGTGCCAGATGCTCTATATTATGGCCGTAGACCAACGGTTAGTTATTTAAGAAGAATTGGTTCCCTATGTTTTGTTCATGATGAACACCGGCCTAGGATGAAACTACAGCAGAGAGCAATCTTGGGAGTACTAATAGGATACGCCCAAGACACAACCGGGTATCGAGTTTGGTTACCCGATAGACATTTCACTATCAGAGAAACCCGCAGCGTTCGTTTCGACGAAAAGAGAAACGGGACCGAAGTCCTGCAGAACGCCAGAAAACATGAGATGGTGGAGTTTACTCTGGAAGATGCGATTCCTGTTCTACCGCCAGAGAGGAGAAGAACGAGGGCAGCAGTCGAACAAGAAAGGATTGATCGTCGAGAGGGACCTGATATCCACCGGGAATTAACCAGAACAAGTATCCAGGAAGCTGAAGAACCTGACCGAATGGTGGAAACCCAAGTTTATGGCCCGAAACCGCCACCAGGATGGGAACGAGAGGTAGTCTTCAGGAAAAGTGGAAAGGAAGAAGGAAGAGCAGACATCTATTATAGATATCAACGAGGACCAAGACTGAGGTCTATCGCAGATGTAGGAAAGTTCTGCGTTTCCAAACAATTGCCCTTTCATTTAGATAAGTACGATTTCAGTGTGAAAAATCGTCTTCCCATAAAAGGCGATGACATCGAAGAAAAATCAGACGACGACACGTCGGATGATAACTCGCCAAGCTCAAGCACAGCGCAAGTAAAACATGGAAGTCAGAAGAATACCCATGATGACAACTTGTCGGATGAAGAAGAAAATACCTTCGAGGATGCATCGGTAGAGTTTGATCCTGAGGCATGCTGTGTGGAGGCGGATATCCCAGCAACCTATGAGGAGGCGATTGGATCACCACAAGCAGAAGCATGGAAAAATGCAATGCAAGAAGAAATGGACACGTTGAATGCCAGAAAGGTATACACCAAAGTCCGAAAACCCGAGGATAAGAAGATCATAGGATCAAGATGGGCGTATGCCATAAAAGGTGATGCAAAAGGAAGACCTGTGAGATACCGAGCCAGATTGGTGGCACAAGGGAATACTCAGAAACGTGGAATGGACTATCATGAAACTTTTTCCCCAGTGATAGCGTTCACGCTAGTGAGATTCTTCTTTATCTTGTTGTCGTATGCTACGGATGGGTGAGCTGTTACCTTAATGTGAAGTGGGCTTACCTATATGGAACCTTGGAAGAAGAAATATATCTTCAACCTGCCCCTGGTTACCGTTCAAGTAATGTAGCATGGCGCCTGAAAAAGGCATTATACGAACTACATCAGTCAGGGAGGAGATGGTATCAGGAGTTGGATGCAACTTTTGAGAGTCTTGGATTTGACAAATTGAAATCCACAAACTGTATCTACCTATACAAGAAAAAAGCTATAGTTCTCGTATATGTGGATGATTTAGCTATCTTCGCAAGAAACAAGAGTGCCCTGGAGGAAGTAACAAGACTACTCGCAGGAAGATACGAGGTGAAGAACCTTGGCGAATTGAGAAAATTCTTAGGCATGGAGTTTGAGAAAGTAGCTGGAAGATACATCAGCAAGCCTACATAGAGGGATTAGTCAAACATTTTGGACAACATACTGCACGGAGAGTCCTTGTACCAATGGATGCTGAAACTGCATTAGTGTCGTAAAAGAAGGCTGAGATAGGGGTGGCCGAGACGACGAGATACCGATCTTTAGTGGGAGCCCTGATGTACCTCGCCTCAAGAACGCGACCGGACATCCAGTTCGCAGTGACCTGCTTATCCCAATTCAACTCATGCCCCACTCCAGACAAGTGGAGATTATTGCAGAAAGTCCTGCAATATGCCTATTCGACGAAGCACCTCAGCATTGATTGTGAAGCCATGTCCGGACAGCCCAAGCTCGTATTCTACACGGACAGCTCGTGGGCGTCATCAATAGAAGACAGGAAATCCTGGTCCGGCTACATAGGATTTTTGGCCAACATTCCCATCACATGGAGGACCACGAAGCAAAAGTGCATTGCTCTTTCTACGATGGAGAGCGAGTTCGTGGGACTGTCGTCCACTGTGATTGAAGTCAAGTGGTTGCATGCGTTATGCAAAGAACTTGAGTGGTTGAACGTTAGTGTGCCAATCAATATCATGTGTGACAATGAAGCTGCTATCGCTTATGCACATGATCACAACGAACACATGCAAACCAAACATATTGACATTAGGTTTAAATTTGTTCGGGAAGCAATCAATGATGCAATATGTCAAGTGCAATATGTCCGCAGTGTCGATAACATAGCCGACATATTTACGAAGCCTTTGCCACGGGTGCCTTACGAGCGATTAAGGAACACTGTGATGACATGAAGACATTGTATCTTTGTAACAAGTGTATTTTGTCATGCAATGTGTAACCCTGTGTTATCAGTTTTCAGATGAGTACTTAAGGTGTACAGGAAACAGACGATAGAGCAATGAGGGGTGGCCTGTTAGCATAAAATTATTAACATTGCTGCATCGTTCGTTTTTCCTGAATTTGGTGCACCTGGTTGATATCCAGTTGATCGGGTGTTTTTGCCTGGTTTGGCCATGTGCTGGAATTGGACTTCCGGTTTGGTGTGTGTGCTGGCAAGTCATGCCTTCACCATGTTCTGCAATTTGAACTGTAATATTGATAGCTTCTCATTTAAGCAAATGATTGAATTGCTATGTGTTACATGAAGTATGTAATTGTAAGTGTCAACAACAATTTCGAAGTAAAACCAAGTGAGTTTGAAACGAGGTATGTGTGTCTGGAACATTCTTAAAGCAATGACGGTACTTAGGCCTAATGGACAATTGCCCTACCAACTATCTTAAGTTTCAACATAAATTCCACTGCATAATAACCTGTATGGGACATTTTTCCTCCAATGAAGTGCCCATAACCATTAAATGCCCTAGAGTAGGAAGAATGCCTCAAATAAAACAACAGGTTATGGGCCCAGATGCCACTATGTTGAAGCAAGTTAGTGGAGAGAAGGTGTATAAGTGCCAAGAATGTGACGCAACGTTGACGGACATTTATGCCTAAGAAACGTTTGGAGGACTGCAAACTTGGAATAAAACGACGACTGAGACGTGTTGGACGAAGTTTTATGCCCAGCAAAACCCGTCGAGGACCACCAGGATTGCGACATCAAAGAAAGGGTGTACAACTGCACAGTATCCGGTACTGCGTTCCCGGAATCTGCACAAGACGTCAGCCAGCGAGAATCCTGAGCTGCAGAGACTGCAGAGAAGTCATTTTTGGGCTTAGACAGAATAAGTAAATTTATTTCTGAAGTGGAATGCAGGTATGTGGTTGGACATGTGGGAGAAACCCCATGCAAGTGTGAACTATGACATGCCAACTTGCAATGTGGTAAATAGAGATGCAAGTAAATGCTGCATGGAAATGAAACTGTATTTCTGCGGTATGGCAAAATAGAAAGCAGAGCACACATAATAATATTACGAAGTGTAACTTTAAAGTGTTTTGGGTTGAGTTTAAAGTAAACAAACAAGAAAAAAACTGGCCTAAACGGGATTCCCAAACACCGGTCACGGATTTTTCCTCATCGAAGTTTTGCCACACGATTGTCATTGAGCGTTGGTGTGAGACCATTTAAGTGAGAAATAGATGGTGTATCATTAAGGTGTACACACAATATTCACTTGTGCCCTATACATTAGAGTCATACAATGCTGCATGAAAATGAATACAGTAGTGGTGTGACATTACGTTTTGCAAAACTGAATGACAAAAACTATAGGTCGTGGAAATTCGACATGAGGATGTTTATGCTTGAAAGAGGACTTTTTGGGTTTATTGATACAGCTAAACCTGAGGTAAAGCCTACACCCGCAGAAGAGGGTGCACATCCAGGAGCCACTAGGCAATATGAATTTAGAGCCTCACGTGCATTAGCTACTATAGCTTTAGGGTTGGAACCTAGTTTGAAAACTTTAATTAGGAACAGTGCATCAGCCAAAGAAGCCTGGCAAGCATTAGCAGCTGTTTATGAGCCAAAGTCAAGAGCTCGCATCGGCCAACTGAGAAAGGAGTTTGTACTCTTACACATGGGACAAAATGAACCTATGGCCAAGTATCTATCCAGGGTAGAGAATTCTATGATGGATCTACAGGATGCCGGCAAGACGATTGACGAGGAAGAAATGGCTTATCAAATGTTGTGTGGGTTACCATCTGAATGGGATTCGGTGGTTGAACGACTTTATGCCCTTGACGACACCACCTTCAAACCGAACATACTCAAAGAAAACTTGCTGAATGAGTATGAGAGGCGAAACCCTACAAGGCCAGCAGAAGTGTATGACGATACGGACATGTATCAAGCTGCTGCACAAGTCGGCGAATATCGTGACGTAAGAACAAGATCATGAAGGGACGGTAATCAGAATCGAGGAAGAAGACCGAGCCAAAGCAAGAGCCGATCTGAGTCTTCGAAGAAGCACAGCTTCAAATGTTTTGGATGCGGTGGCGAGGGACACTACAAGAGAGACTGTCCTAGCACCAAGAAGACCCAAGCAAGTGGGAATGCGTCCAAGTCATCCGGAGGACGACAAAGCGAAAAAGCGTCGTATTTTGTCGAAGCGTTGAGTACGTCTACATCGGAGACAGAATGGTTGTTTGATACCGCTGCAACGAACCATTTCTGCTCACACCGTGAATGGTTTACAACTTACCGTGATGTAAACATTCAACCAGCAGCCTTAGCCGAAGGAACTTCCAAAATATGTGGTAGAGGAGACATCAACTTGTATGTAACTGTCGGAGATAGACAGAACCACATCACATTAAAGGATGTTATGTATGCACCAAAGATGAGGAGGAACCTCATTTCGGGAGTGAAAGTATTCCTAGCTGGTCATAAGATAATGACATCTGACCAAGGACTTGTGTAAGAGATACCGGTGGTACCATTCATATGGAAGCTAATTTGGAGGGGAACTTCTTTGTAGTTCGAGGTGACTTGATGACTGAATCGTCACTTGAGGATGAAGAAACCTACCAGGATGAGACTTACGTAGTCGACAATTCTCCTGGAGAAGTACATGCCACGGAAGAACCCGTGAAGAAGAAGGGGAAGAGGTCGAAGAACGAAGTCCCAAATTCTCCAAGGATAAAAGACAAGAAGTCTACTGCTCCAAGGATCGACACAATGATGTGGCACGAAAGGCTTGGCCACATAAATCTACAAGCTTTGAGGAAAATGATCAAGGATGATCGAGTTAGTGGAGTACCACAGCTATCTCCTGAGAACCCCATATGCGATGCATGTAGATTAGGCAAATCTACAAGGACTAAACATGTTGCTCTGAGCGAGCGAAGCTCACAAGAACCACTTGCCCTAGTTTTTTCGGATGTGTGGGGACCTGCAACAGTAGCATCGAATGGAGGAGCTCGATACTTTATCTCTTTTATAGATGACTACATGAGGAAATGTTTCATCTATATAACGAAGACAAAAGATCAAGCATTTGCCATGTTTAGGAAATTTCTATCAAGAGCAGAGCGGGAGACAGGCAAGAAACTCAAGATTGTGAGGACAGACAACGGCATGGAGTATTGTGCTGGATACTTCAAGGAGGAGTTGGCACGACTCGGGATTAAAGCCGAACGTACGAATGTGTACAGCCCCGAGCAAAACGGTGTCGCTGAGAGACTTAACCGCACCTTACTGGATAGTGTAAGGACAATGCTAGTCTCAGCAAAATTATCCGCTAGTTGGTGGGCCGAGTTGGTATTGACGGCCGCACATCTCAAGAACCGAGTAGCACATTCCGGTCTTGATGGACAAGTGCCAGATGCCCTATATTATGGCCGTAGACCAACGGTTAGTTACTTAAGAAGAATTGGTTCCCTATGCTTCGTTCATGATGAACGCCGGCCTAGGATGAAACTACAGCCAAGAGCAATCTTGGGAGTACTAATAGGATACGCCCAAGACACAACCGGGTATCGCGTTTGGTTGCCCGATAGAAATTTCACTATCAGAGAAACCCGCAGCGTTCGTTTCGACGAGAAAAGAAATGGGACCGAAGTCCTGCAGAACGCCAGAAGACATGAGATGGTGGAATTTACTCTGGAAGATGCGATTCCTGTTCTACCGCCAGAGAGAAGAAGAACGAGGGCCGCAGTCGAACAAGAAAGGATTGATCGTCGAGAGGGACCTGATCTCCGCCGGGAATTACCCAGACCAAGTATCCAGGAAGCTGAAGGGCCTGACAGAGTGGTGGAAACCCAAGTTTATGGCCCGAAGCCGCCACCAGGATGGGAACGAGAAGTAGCCTTCAGGAAGAGTGGAAAGGAAGAAGGAAGAGCAGACATCTATTATAGATATCAACGAGGACCAAGACTGAGGTCTGTCGCAGATGTAGGAAAGTTCTGCGTTGCCAAACAATTGCCCTTTCATTTAGATAAGTACGATTTCAGTGTGAAAAATCGTGTTCCCGTAAAAGGCGATGATATCGAAGAAATGCCAGACGACGACACTTCTGATGATAACTCGCCAAACACAAGCATAGCGCAAGTAAGACATGGAAGTAAGAAGAATACCCATGATGACAACTTGTCGGATGAAGAAGAGAATACCTTCGAGGATGCATCGGTAGAGTTTGATCCCGAGGCATGCTGTGTTGAGGCGGACGTCCCAGCAACCTATGAGGAGGCGATTGGATCACCACAAGCAAAAGCATGGAAAAATGCAATGCAGGAAGAAATGGACACATTAAATGCCAGAAAGGTATACACCAAAGTCCGAAAACCCGAAGATAAGAAGATCATAGGATCAAGATGGGTGTATGCCATAAAACGTGATGCAAAAGGGAGACCTGTAAGATACCGAGCTAGATTGGTAGCACAAGGGAATACTCAGAAACGTGGAATGGACTATCATGAAACCTTTTCCCCGGTGATAGCGTTCACGCTAGTGAGATTCTTTTTTATCTTGTTGGTCGTTTGCTATGGATGGGTGAGCTGTCACCTTGATGTGAAATGCGCTTACCTATATGGAACCTTGGAAGAAGAAATATATCTTCAGCCTGCCCCTGGTTACCATTCAAGAAATGTAGCATGGCGCCTGAAAAAGGCATTATACGGACTACACCAATCAGGAAGGAGATGGTATC
>JAQGAL010000045.1:0-12149 GCA_034697385.1 Lithobius mutabilis | reverse complement strand
AATTGTGGCCCAAGGGTACACTTTCAAAGTATAAATCACGATCGTTTGGAATGTGATAAATGGACAAGTAGATTTAAAAAGTATAAACCGACTCAGTTTTTTTGGCTCGCTCGCGCCACTTCTGTTGGAAGGGCATCAATTCCATTCAAGGTTTACGACCGGAAATGACGTGCCGCGGCCATTTCACTGCTTCTTCCGAAGCGTAAACTACTCAGAAAACGGATGTCAAATGAATTTATGAAAACAGGCAGGGCGAGAGGCTTCTGTTTATGACCCACGAAACACAAATGGACTGCTCGTATTCGTTACGTTTTTAGAGTGGTTTTAAAAGAAGGGGAAAAATCAAAAAAATGGACGAGTAGTGCCATTAACGTAGGAGAACACATTTAATACATGAGTGAGAGATACTTCTGGCGTTATCATTTCGTTTATTAACAAAATTACCTCGTGATTCCAGGATCTGCTACAGTATCATATCACAATACGAAAAATCTCACAATATAAATCGTAAGCATTAAGTGCGTTTTTTTACTAAACGCACTGTAATATAAACGTTGAGTGATTTCCCCTTAGTGGATGAGTAAAATGTTTAAAACAGTTATTTGTTTGTTTGTCTATTCCATAAGGAAAAAAACTGCAATAGGGCGGTGGTTAGGCAGCCACTTACGTCGCGTCCTAGGAAAAAAGAAGAAAAGCGAAGGACAAAAACTAGCAAACAGCATTTTGTTTGAAAACATTGAACAGTTATTTGATATTGCTCATGAAAATGCAGTGAAACTTATACAGATTGAAGAAGATCGACAGTTTCTAGTGCAGCAACGAGCAGGACGCAAAGGATACATGTCATCAGTGTACAAGAACTTTGCAAAAAGGAAGAGAAAATTGCACAACGAAAGGAAGTTGAGAAAAAACGCATGGAAAAGGAGACATTAAGAAAGCAAAGACACACATGCACAACAACCGGTAGTTCAAAATACGAAACCAGTACTGAAGAAAGTGGAATTAGCGCAGAAGAAACAGAGAATGAGTGCGACTTCAAACCGAAAATAATATAATAATATAATAATAATAATGCAATATAATAATGTTTAATCATCATAAATACATACTCAAGTGAATTATTCAGCATGAAGCAAAAAGATGCTTGTATATGCCAAATTATAACTAGTACAACAAACATACATTAGTTATTACATATACTAATCAAAAAGGTTCCACCGTCCACAATACAGAAAATTCATTAGAAACAAAAGTTAAAGATTGTTAATTGTTACAGTTTTAAACGCATATTACACATAATACATTTAATTAATGCAATTGTTAATTTAATTAAATAGTTAAAAGACTAACCTACTAAACTACAACAAAAAACTTACAAAAATCCCACTTCCACAGTAACAAAATTATTCAATGACAAGTCAAATTGTGTTACACACAAACTCTCTGATCAATTTATTCATTACAAATTTCGATTTTAGTTCTCTTAAGTGTATGGGTAGAAGATTAAAGGTGGTTGGGATTAAATACCGTTGTCCTCTTTTCCCATAAGAGTTATACCATGATGGTACGGTCAACCAGTTGCTAGATGATCTTTGAGTCCTCTTTTTCATTATTTTGTGTTCATATGAAAAATAATTCCTTTTTAAAATGCAACTGGTAAACAATTGTTTTACAGTCAGTATTTTATTTTCCTTAAAAATGTCCTTTGAAGTTTGCCCCATTCTTTTTCCGAAAAGAGCTTTTATAGCCTTATTTTGTATTTTTTGCAATTTGTCAAGAAATCCCTCGGTGGTACTACCATAAATAGGACATCCATAAGTAATAACAGAGTTGATCCAGCATTCAAATAAAGTTTTTTTAAGGTTTTTGTTCATAATTCTATTTAAGTCATACAGAGAAGGAATCATTTTTCGAATTCTAGTTATCAGGTTGTTGATGTGTGATGCAAATTTCCAATTATCATCAATGGTTAATCCCAAGTATTTACACTCTAATACCTTAGTAACTTTTGTGCTGCAGACCCGACAGTTACCACAGCAGTTATCATCTTTATGTATAAAAATGTCACAATTCTCTGGCTTCATATGAGATGTCATTACTTGAATTAAACAGGTTTTTTCCTCACTTAGATACAGTTCATTATATGTTAGCCAGCTGTTTAAGAAGTTAAAGTCATTTTGTAGGTTAGCTGTCATATTTTTGCATTTGGTATGAATTGCAATCATTATTATGTCATCAGCATACAAAGTTAAATACGAATTCCAGTTAAAAAATTGTAGGTCATTCATGTAAAGTAGGAACAAAATTGGGCCTAGTATGGAGCCCTGAGGAACACCGTATTGAACAGAATGCCAATCACTGTGAACCTTATTAATTCCAACACAAAAAGTTCGATCAGTTAAATAGTTCATTAAGATATTTAACATTTTTCCACGTATTCCAATATTAAACAATTTTTTATATAACACATTTTTATCTATAGTATCGAACGCCTTTTGTAGGTCGACCAGAATTGCACCAACATACTTCCCATCATTCAATGCACTAGTGATTATGTTATTAATCCTATGAAAAGCATCGATAGTTCCTTTACCTTGTTGGAATCCAAATTGAGTTGGATCCATTAATTTATATTTATTTAGGAATTTTGTGATACAGTTAGCAAAGTATTTTTCCACAATTTTATTTATGACCGGTAACAAAGCAATAGGTCTATAATTGTTACAGTCGTCCTTTTTACCCTTTTTAAAAATAGGTCTTAAAACTTGTTTTTTAAGGTTTTTAGGCCATAATTCCGTATTTATTATTGCATTTATCAAAGGAATAAGAAAAGAGCAACAATTTTCTTTTGTTGCAATAAAGTGCTCAATAAGGAAACCATCATATCCTGTTGATTTTTTTACTTTCATGTTATTCAAAATAGAAAATAGTTCATGGCTGGTCGGCGAAAGAATTATTATTGTTTTTGCATTACGGAAATTGTCCTTAGAATTATAATTACTCACTTTGTTAACATGCCCTTTTTTCTTCTTTTTTTTCAATTGGGGCACTTGTTCTTTAAAGTTCTTAGCAAATTTATTTGTAATTTCCTTCAAATTAAGATCACCAAAAGCTCTGATTAGGAAATCATCAATACTACCTTTGTTTTTTCTATTGGTTATCTGTGCAATTTTATCCCATATTTTGCGACTATCATATTTATTATCAGTAAAAAATTTGGCATAATACAATTGTTTGGCTTTTTTAATTTTTACATATACATCCTCTTTTGCAGTTTTGTATTCCATTAATAGAATAGTGGAGGGTCTTGCCAATTTACTAATTTTTGACCAAAGTTTATTTTTACAATTAATTTGTTCTAATAGTTCATGATTCATCCATTCACTTTTTAAAGTAGATTTTGCAGGTTTCCATTTCTCATAAATTTTACTCGATTCATATATTAAGGCAATTTCACGTTCGATATTTTCATACATGATATTAGAATCAGTAATATTCTTCAAAAAGCTCCAATCAAAGGATTTCAATCGAGCTATTATATTTTTATGATTCAATTTAAATTTATCAATATTTTTGTTTACTTCACTCGTTGGATTGTCAATTGTCATATCCGTATCACACCAAGCTTCCATTCCTGTAAAGTAATGGTCAGCAATTTTTTTTTGACAACAAAACCTCTAGCATGACATTTAACTAATTTAACGAACAGTAGGTCTATGCAAGATTTAACAAATTTGTTATTCCACACTTCCTCTCTAGTAGGTGATTCGATCATGCAATCAAAACCAAGGGCTGCCATTGTATTACAAAATCGCTCAATGTCATGTTTTTCGGATACATCTTGTGTTTCAGTTAAAATATTAAAATTAAGGTCACCAGTTATAAGTAAATTTAATCGACTAGGATTCTCAAGTTTGTTTTTTAGAAGACATTTCAAGCAACGAATAAACTGCAATCTGCTAGAGGAAGGTTTCCTGTAAACAGCCAGAAGATTAAAGGTATTATTCCTAAAAGTAAAAGATACATCTATTGTGTCATTAATATCAATTTTTGTTATAACATGATTCATAATTTTAATTTTAGTTTCATTATAAAAAAGTAGGATACCTCCACCTCTAGATTCATTTCGACAAACATGTAATTTTGTGTAATTAGTTAAGTTATAATTCACAATTTCTTCATCTTTTAAATTAATTTCTGTTAGGATTATGATATCCCAGGCAATTTTAGTATTACATAATTCAATAAAAAGCTGGTCCCAATTTTTACGACAGCTTCTAATGTTTTTATGTAAGAGGGTTAAATGTTTATAGTCCTCCCTCATAACAAAAAGATCGCTTAATTCGTAGAAGTTATCAACTACGATATTAGCTGGTTCAGGATCTTCATTCAGTATCAGCTCCATTAATGGGCATATCCCCCTCCTGTGTGAGCTGATCAAGCTCGAAATCACACTGAATAATTTTTACTTCTTTGTCCGCAGCATTTTTTCTTAGATGAATTTTCCCATTTTTAAACCAGATAAACTGGAAGACACCCTTCATAGATTGTCTAGTTTTCCACATGAGATGTTTAAAGAAAGGTGTTAGGTGTTCATTAACATAAATTTTATCGTTATTGTTGTTCTGAAATATATCATCATTAATGATTCTTCCTTTCTTGCCTTTCAACCACTCATCCCTTGCATCTCTTGTTCGAAACTGTATAACAATAGATTGTGGTCTTGAGTTGTTTTTAGATGGAAGGCGGTGCGCCTTTTCAACCTGATTCATATCGAAGCTTCGAATTTGGAGCCCATACGCAAGCCTTTCTACAGTATCCTTCATGTCTTCATTTTTTTCTTCTTCCACACCGAAAACTTCAATATTACGGTTTCTGTTGTATTGTTCAAGATTGTTTTGGTCTTGTTCAATTTTGTCCATTTTTTCTTTGATTCCAGTCGTTATAGTTTCTCCTTGTATTTGTTCAAATTTTTTCTCCAGAATAGACAGTCTCTCTTTGATTTCGATGTTTTCTTTTCTTATATCTTCATATTGCTTCTCAATGAACTCGATTCCTTCCAATATTTTGTCAATTTTTTCAATTGATGGCTTCAATTTTAATATTTCTGACATCCCCTTTTGTAGGTTCTTTATCATCACTGAAACATTCGTATTTTCGTCTATGGAAACAACTGGTGTGAAAACAGTTGAATCATCTTCCTCCGATTCAGTCTCCGACTGCTCTGGTCTTGGTTGTCTGCAAGGTACACACTTCCACACCTGTTTCTTTGCCTTGCTCATCCCTTTCCAGGTAGGGGGGAAGTTTAATACTCCAGGTAGGGGGGAAGTTTAATACTCCCGTTTTAAAAAGCGGGACAAATCAATGTCCTTCAATCGATATCTAAACGAACCTGCCGAGGGTGCCGCGATCACCTCCTCCGTCAAAGAGTTCCAGGGGGCCACAACTCTCAAAGCAAAAAAGTTCCGTCGACATTCAAGACGAGAATGTTGGACCCTAAGCTTCAAGGAATGGCCCCTGGTAGAAGAACAGGGTGCCAAATCAAAGAATGGAACATCAACGTCGAGCAACCCCCGAAGAATCTTGTAAGTCAGAAGTAAGTCGGCCTTCAACCTCCTCAATTCCAAGGGCTCCAATTTGGTCGCACGAAGTCTGTCACCAGCTGTACGATCTCGAAGGCCATGCAAACGCTTGGTAAAATAACGCTGCACGGACTCCAAACGATCAATGTCTTGGAGCAAGTAGGGAGACCAGACCGGGCTGGCATACTCCAACACCGGTCTAACAAAAACCTTGAAGGCCCAGACCTGGGTGGCAACACCAGAATCCGAAAAACAACGTCTAACCATAGCAAGTCTCCTAAATGCCATTGCAACAATTTTGTTGCAGTGCACAGACGACTTCAAATCATCGGTATGCCAAATTCCCAAGTCCTTCACAATACGAGTCTCAGTCAGACACGTATCGGCCATAGAATATTTCAATTCCGGATTATTTTTCTTAATATGAAAAACACCGCATTTGGTCGTCGAAATAGGAAGTTGCCACAGGTTAGACCAGGCGCAAATAGAATCAACTACCAAAGACAAAAGGTAACCATCTTTAAAATTTAACACAGATTTGCTAGACTTAAGATCGTCTGCAAACTTAAGCCGCAGCAAATCACTTTCGTCAGCACTCCTGGTAAGATCGTTTAAAAAAATGACGAATAACAAGGGGCCCAACACTGATCCCTGAGGGACCCCGCTAACAACCTCCAGAAAGGACGATGTACTCGATTCAACGATCACGCACTGGGTACGACAGGAAAGAAAATCACCAATCCAACCCAATAACTTCCCGGTAATGCCAATATTCGTCAATTTAAAAAGAAGCTTAGAATGGACAACTGATTCAAACGCCCTGCGAAAATCGACATAGATCACATCAGTAGGGACTCCTAAGTCCAACGCAGCAGTCCAGGAATCCAAGGCCAAGAGGAGTTGCAAAGTGGAAGAACGGTTTGGTAAAAATCCAAATTGGTCAGATTCTAGTAAGTTATGATTATTTAAAAAGTGTAAAACTCGAGTTCGAATCAAAGACTCCATGACTTTGCATGGCACAACGGTAAGAGCGATTGGCCTGTAGTTATTGGGATCAGAAGCCATTCCCCCCTTAAGGATCGGAATAATGTTGGCGGTTTTCCACTGCCTCGGTAGTTCGCCCATGTCAAAGGAGAGCTTGAAGATATCGGAGATTTCACCAGCAATCTGTTTATACAAAAATGAAGAATATCCCTCTGGACCAATGGCATGGCTAGGCTTAAGGCTGCTTAAGGCTTTCCAGATACAAAAAGAATCAAAAGCAACTTCGCTTAAAGACGCTTTAAGAGTTGGAGAACAGATGTGCTGATGATAAGAAGGGATTTCATTATTATCGTGTACAGCATTCGCTACAAAAAGGCAATTAAGGTAGTCTGC
Organism: Lithobius mutabilis; assembly: GCA_034697385.1. Classification (NCBI taxonomy): domain Eukaryota; kingdom Metazoa; phylum Arthropoda; class Chilopoda; order Lithobiomorpha; family Lithobiidae; genus Lithobius; species Lithobius mutabilis. The sequence goes on along the minus strand of JAQGAL010000045.1, from coordinate 5,190 downwards.
TTTAACTCGATTATCGGAGATATATTCATCATCAATCAAAAAAGGGGGAAGAGTTCGAGTAGTGGTAGTTTTTTTTCCTATAGTATCGATACAAGGCCGCCAAGCCACCCTCACGGATCACTTCCGAGTCACAACTATCATGCCAAGACTCCACAAGATTGGCATACTCCTCATGACAGGTATCATACAAATGCTTATTCAAAACGGTAGAGTCTCTTCTAAGAGCTCTCCAGAGTCGTTGCTTCTTTCGACCCAAGTTGCTAATCCTGGATGGTAATTTGGCAGCTTTTCCGATAGCAGCCCTCTTTTCACATCCAAAATGGCCAAAAAACCCTGCCAGACCCCATCAATATCCCTCCCGAACTGAGAAAGAGAGATCCCCCAATCAACTGCCTGCAAGTTTGTCCTAAGAGCATCAAAATCAATACGGCCCCTAACAGTGGGTGAGCTCTTACGTTGGAACCTGAAACAGTGGACAGAGAAATTTACAATACAATGATCGCTGGAGCCTAGATTAAAAGAAGGGTACACATCGTAAATCAACCTACCCTCCTGTGTAAAGATAACGTCGAGAATATTTCTACCTCTGGTAGGAAAATCAACCCACTGGGTGAGGGCCAAAGGAGCAATTTGTTCAAGAAAGTCCCTATGAGGTGTGTCAATAGCAGTTGCCATATCCTAGTCAACAGTCGAAAGGTTCAAATCGCCCAAAATAATGTTGGAACCATCAAGTCGCAAGGACGAACTCAAAAAGCTGGCTAAATCAGTGATACAGGAAGTTGTGTGGCTGTTGGGCAAATAGGCTAAAATAAAATTCAATTTCTGATCAGGTAGGAAAACGACAAAGCCTTCACACTCATCACCATAAGAAGTTACAGCAACATTGAGATTGGCCCTATAAGTCAAAAGTAGGCCCCCCCGCCCTTAGAAGGACGGTCTGTACGAATCAGATTGTATCCCGTACCGGTGACAATCATGGCGTCAGTAATCCCATCAGTCAACCACGTCTCCACAACGAAGATCAGGTCACACGAACCCTCGGCAAGAAGAACCCTAAAATAACAAAGGTTCTTAACAATACTTCTCGCATTGATAAGCGCACCAACAAGACCCTGAACTGGGGTGGCTTCCCCCAGGAGACAATTGGGACTATTCCCATTTAATTCTAAAAAGTAAGCCACTAGGTGTAGTAATATTAAATACAGGTCAGGAACCTAAGTCATGACAAGAAAATAAACAACATCACAATATTTCGGAATCAAATTTGTTCCTTTATCAAGTATAAATACGTTTAATATGTACCTTCTGTATGTATATGTATATGTAGTTGGTTTAGGAACAGCTAAAACTAACAAAGAGGGCGGGGGCCACAATGGCACACCCCCGCTACAAATAAGCAGGAACCACAGCAGACCTCGAACATCGTTGGAAGCATTTATTTTTGTTCTACTTTTTACCCGATTCTAGAGGTCGCTGCATTTAGGTTATATGATGTCTTGTCTCTTCCTGTCCCGTTTGCATTGCGTTTCCTTTCCACCATTGCTGTTTGATTCCCGGTAAGGTGCCACGTTCTTGGCTTTCGTGCCACCAAATTTTGCTCTTTTGGTTTGAAAATTTGAAATTTTTGTAGGTTATTTGAAATTCTTTTAGCTTATTGTCATTTCTACAATTGGTGTCGAAAAGAGCTGTCTGTATTGCTTTTAAAAAATGTTTAGGCTTAATCTAACCACGTAATTTTAATGTAATTTTAGTCGTAAACCTCCCAGCTTTGACGAGATAAGTTAATGCATTCCGTCGTGTGTTTTCTACTTGGCGTGTTTGTTCTCTCGCAAATGCGGGGGTCGTGCCAATTCATAGGCCCCCGTCCATTCTTCCTATTTTCACAACCTCCAACGATGTTCGAGGTCTGCTGTGGTTCCTGCATATTTGTAGCGGGGGTGTGCCGTTGTGGCCCCCGCCCTCTTTGTTTAGGAACAGCTAAAACTAACAAACTACATACACATATACATACAGAAGGTACATATTAAACGTATTTATACTTGATAAAGGAACAAATTTGATTCCAAAATATTGTGATGTTGTTTATTTTCTTGTCATGACTTAGGTTCCTGACCTGTATTTAATATTACTACACCTGGTGGCTTACTTTTTAGAATTATCTTTGAAGGTGTTTACTTACATTAGTTATTCCCATTTAAGCAAATTAGTTTTCCGATTGATGGTATAACATTTCTATCTCCCGTTGTAATTCTAATTTGCCCCGATTTGTAAGGTGCAGACCATCTCTGGCCACCAGGGTATGGTTTTTACAAAATACCCTATCAATCGATGCATAATTAGCTAAAAGTCCAATACACAAATTTCGGAGTAAAATGTTCGTGTGGACGACACACTTGTCTTCATCCACCATGTCAGGCTTCAAACGTGGGAAGAGGCCAACAACAGTTATTTTAGCAGTAGCACGCTGACGTCTAATTTCATATAGGATTTGGTGCATATAGTTTACGATCCTGTTTGGGGAGTCAATACCCACATTATTGGATCCAGCGCAAACAATGAACGAAGCATCAGGTTGGGCATCCTGTAGCACTTGTGGTAATTTTAACAGAATCTGTTGTATCGTAGCGCCAGGCCAACACCAATTTTTTGAAGAGGATGGTCCCCAACCCTCAGCGATCTAGCATGTGAATCACCCAATATGATGATGGGTTGTTTACAAATTAATTTAGGTTCGTTAGAAACACAGCTATTGGAGTCATTCAAGTCGATCTGTAACGTTAGGCCTACAGCAAAAAAAACTTTGATGTCCTCAGAACTTGCAGCAACTTTGGATCGTACCAAGATGTCTGATAGATCTGCAACTTTTACAATCGCTGCAACTGCAAAGAGTTTGGGACACGACGTTGGATGCTATTCATTGTCAGTAAGTACTGTTCGGAGAGCTAGAATGGCAAATCGTGAGGCAGTTGTAGAACTCACTAAAGAGCAGTTTAATCCTGGTGTACCTCGATCGTCTAAAGTTGATCGTCTTCCCATTATCGTCACAGAAGAAGGGATTGAAAAGCTACTAGGTGTGCCTTAACTAATTTCTGGAACGGGTGAAGCAATGGCTGAAGCAACCTTTAACGCACTTGTTGAATGGGATATTGCAAACCAAGTTATTGGGATGTGTTTTGACACTACTGCAAGTAACACTGGTAAGTATGCAGGAGGTTGCACACTGATTGAAAGTAAACTTGGTAGAAACCTTCAGCATTTCGCTTGCCGTCATCACATTCACGAAATTATCCTAGCAGACGTGTACAAATTGTGTTTCGGAGCTTCAAGTGAACCTGAGATTTTGTTATTCAAACGATTTCAAGAGAAATGGCCCTGGATAGACCAATCAAACTTCCAAGCGTATGGACCAGCTGACATCTTACAAGCAAGGGATCGTAAACAAATAAAGGAGTTAAGAGATGATGCTGTGTCATTCGCAGTAGAGAACTTGAAACTTAACCGTCAGCCAAGGGATGATTACAGAGAGTTTTTGGAATTATCCGTTATCTTCCTTGGCGAAATACCACAAAGGGGAATTCATTTCATGAAACCTGGTGCTTTCCACCACGCACGATGGATGGCAAAAGTGATCTACTGCATCAAAAAATTTTTTTTTCGTAAGCTATTCAAAGTAACTCAGAGAGAAGAGAACGTGCTACTGCGATTTTGTCAGTTTTCAACACCGTTATACATGAGGACTTGGTTCACTCTCCTCTGCCCACTGAAGCTCCTAACAATGACCTGGATCTCCTTAAGAAGTTGGAAACTTACAAGAATTTAGATGAAGAAGTTGCCAGCACTTCAATTAAGGCCATGAAACGACACTTATGGTATTTAAGTGAAGAACTTGTTGGACTTTCTCTCTTCTCCATGAATGTGCTTTCTGTGACAAAGGCCAAAATGTTAGAAGCATTAAAGACGGAACCAAATCAAGACAGAATCATCAAGCGGTTGGAAGGGAAGAAACTAGAGGACATACACTTGAAGTCTTTGGAGTACTTCGTGTCCTCGAGATCGTGTACCTTATTGGATGCCTTAAACGTTGACAGAAATTTTCTCTTACAAGAGAATCCTTCATGCTGGGATGACATTGAAGCGTATCACAAGGCTAGAAACAAAGTGAAAGCTATCAAAGTGGTCATCGATTGTGTAGAAAGAGGAGTGTCACTAATCACCAATTGCAATCAGATACTTACGGAAAATGAATAACAGAAACAATTTCTACTGCAGGTTGTGGAAGCACACAGAGACCAGTTCAAAACTTGTAAGAAGGCTACACTCTTGGAAGCCAGTACTTCCAAGTGAAAAGGTGGAAAATATTTTCGTAGTGTGTGTTTTTGTGGTATTCATTTCAAGGAAATGTTATATTTTCATTTACTGTACTTTTTGAGTTTGATTTGAACTATATAACTGAAACTACCGTAGTACTGTACATTTAGTATATTTAGTAAAGTTTAATGTTCTTGAGCGAGCTCTAAATATTTTTTTTTATTTTGAGTTTTTTTTAATTTAATGTTTTCTTTGCATTGCAACAACGTAGGAAAGTGAGAAATCAAAATTTCCCCAAAAAAAATTTTTGAACTACCCTAACGATTATAACTAGGATTCAACGGATATTTACCACAGAAAAGGAGAAGCTGCAAACTGAACTGCAATCTGTTGATTCTTTTGCCATCACAAGAGACTCGTGGACGTCGCGCACGACGGATTCGTATTTAACGGTTAACGTGCAGTACGTAGACACAGACTGGCGGCGTAATGTAGCGACATTATCCACAGCCCACTTGAACGACAAACACACCGCAATTGAGGAGGTAATTTGCAAAAAGGGATAAATTCGATTTTAGGAAAAATTGCTCAAATTTTGTGGACATAAAGTAGACCCTAATGCGCATCTTTGGATGTGTCTGTGCGTTGCCAGAAGTAATAAATTCGACCTTAAAATGACAACCCCGTGATGACTAGTAACTCAAATGACTATAACTTCTCAATGTCAGTAGAGTAACGTTAGTCTTTAGTATTTGCTGGATAAACCCTGGAACTGGATGGTGAAGCAGGTTACAGGTTTGCAAGAAACTCCGTGGGGCATCTTTGGTGGTTCCGCACCTCGTACTACGTGAATGAGCAGAATCAAAAGTCTCGGGACGAGCA
>JAQGAL010000044.1:0-12184 GCA_034697385.1 Lithobius mutabilis | reverse complement strand
TCTAATAATAGTGCTCTAGTCTGTGTTAAGAGAACACCAATTGCTCGTTCCACGACAGAGTTTTGCTGTGGGTTTTGTGGTGTTATAAATTGATGTACTATTCCAGCTCTTGTTAAAATATCGTTGAACTCTGCCCCATGAAATTCGGCCGCGTTATCCGTGCGAAGTACGCACAATTGAAGTCCAAGTTCTCGCTCCTTTTCACGGATAAAGTTTAAGATAACTTGAGGACCTTCGGCTCTTGTTTTAAGACAGAAGACAAAATAGCGCCTTGAAAAAATGTCAACAATGACCAATGCATATCGGTTCCCTTGCAGCGAAGGAATGGCGATTGGCCCGGCGTAGTCAGCATGGATCGAGTGAAAAATTCGTGGCGCGTGTAGGTTGCTCTTGCGGTGGAAAGATGAGCGCTTGCTCTTAGCGGCTGAACAAATGTGGCAAGGAGTTAGATTGCCTTTGTTAACGTTTATACCACGAAGAAGGCCGTATGAGACAAGTTGTCGCATCTTGCGCTCGGAAAGATGCCCGAGTCTCCGATGTAATAATTCCCATCGCTGTGTGTTATTATAAGTTGAAGCCAGAGATCGTTGTGATGTTCGGAAAGTCTGTGTTTCCTGATCGGATGATGGATGTACAGATGCTGAAAAATCTGTTTGAGTGTCCTTAGTGTAAGGAGAAGGAAACAAAGTTTGTGTAGTCGACTCGGCAGAAATCGTAACTGGAGTTTGCGTGGCAGAAAATGTGTGGGTGGGAACGGGAGGTAAGCTCACATTACAAAATTTTTGTAAAATGTCAGTATGTATTGGAGTGAGATCAGGTTTCATCGTAGGAGGCAGTTCGGTGCAATATTTGCCTTTGGAAAAAGGTATGGTGGCAATATCTTTTCCATTGCGATAATATAGAGTGGCAAAATTTGTGTCAAAACGGGAAAGAACATTCTTTTGAGCCAGGCAGTGTACCGAGAGGATGTTATGCGATAAATTTGGACAGTAAAACACATTATAAAGTCGAAATTTGGTATCTCCAATCTTGAGTCTTAATTCCCCTTCTAATACTGCAGTGAGTTGAGTATTTTTACAAGCCAAATGGACTTGAATGTTTACATTGGTTGGCGAAAATAACCAAGTCGGATCCTTGCAAAGATGGAGGGTCGAACCCGAATCAAGGAGCCATTCATATATCTTTTGGGAAGTAGGAATTGTGGAGACCATGAAAGTGTGGTGTTCATAATTCTTGTTGTGAATATCAACATATGCAGAAAGACTTACATATTCATCCAAATTGTCTGTTGAGTCTTGAATAGTAGAAGGATGGATAAATTGAACAGCAGAATTACAGCCTGAATTGTTGTAATCTTCGAAGTCATCGAAAGTAATCTCAGGTACAGGTTGAGAAAAAGTTTGTTGTTGTTCTGCGGCAGTAGATGGATCATTTCCAGTAGTGGCTTGCATTTCTTGATGCGAAGTGGCCAAGGAAGTCTGAGGGTTAGGTCGGAAAAAATTTCGTCGCGTCGTATTTCGTGACCAGCGCGAACGTGAACGGTTTCGTGAACGGGAAAAAGTTCGTGAATTGTTTTGTGTCTGGTTATTCTGAAGAACACGACAATCATTTGTTGTATGTCCGCAGTTACCATGGTGAGTGCAGAAAAAAACCTCATTTGAACGATTTGATGTCAGAACTCTAGAAGTGGATGCTCGTGAATTACGTGTAGAAAAATGTGGAAGTGAGCGAGTAATCGTTTGCACAGATGATGATAAAGAAGGAAAATTGTTGTTCGGAAAAGTAGGAAAAACCAAAAGTTCTTGTAGCAAAAGAGTCTCGGCTTGGTCGAGAGTCATTGTGTTTTGTAGAATGATATGGCGTTTCACTTGCTGTAAATTCGGCGATGAAATGCCTTTCATTACATGGAAAATCATTTCGTAATCGGCGATATTATTTCCCGCGGCAGCTAGTTGACTGTGTAAGAATCTGGCCCGAAGAAAATATTCAGAAATCGTTTCTGAAGGATCATAACGAATATTATGAAGTTGGCCTAGATAGTGTAATGCACGTTGGTGATTTGGCACATCGTATTTCGTCTGCAAACTGGTCCAAATTTCAGAAGTCAAAAGTGTGTCCGAATAACGAAAAAAGTGTGCTCGGTCCATCGTTTTGAGCATAAAGCTCCTACATTTATGATTGGCAGTGAGCCATGTGACATGTTCAGGAGAATTGTGGTCATTAGGCTCATTCGTGAGAGCAAGGTCAAAAAGACCTTCACCTTGTAGGTGGGCTTTCACTAAAGGTGCCCAGAGCTTATAGTTCTCAGAAGTTAAAGCGTGTACTCCTTTGTAGGGGCCTGTTTCGGCTTTTAAAGCGTCAAAAGAATTCATAGTGTGAATGTGAACGTATATAAATCGTAAGGCAAGTACGTAAAATAGCGTCAATAAAAAGTACTGAAAATAGTTACCGAAGTAAATGTGGAGTGAGAATTGTCCATACGCTGCTGCTACCACTATATCACGCGCTTTGTTTCTGTGTGAGAAGTAAGCGTGACTTTAGATAGGAAAATAAATCCAAAAGGCCCATACCGTTATGCGTTTCGTATTTCTGGTTTAGTGCTTTAGAGCTTGTGTTACTCTTACCAGTACGAACGATAACTTAATCCTATCTGTGTAATGCGAGATCAGGAAACAAGATTCAACATTGATAAGAGGCTCGTGGAAAACTCGCATTGATCATAAATTGCATTTGATGACATGCACATAAGACTTCGGTAAAATGGTAAATCATTATTCACTTGATCAAAAACGTTGACGCTTCATTCACTTCTTAACCATAGACTGACCTGTGGTGTGTTAAAGATGCTGAAGAGGAAAATGGTAAAGTAAGTTCAAGACCACGAAGTAAAACGTTGACAAACTTTATTGACGAGTTTGCCATTGGTTACGGTAATTCTTATAAGCCTTGTTTTGTTTGTACAATTCTTTCATCTAAACGGCAGTTGCAAATATAAGAGTTCAGCATATCGTAGTTGCACTACAAACTGATAAAACAATTTTGACATGTGAATCAGAATTAAGAGTTAAATAATAAATTGTATAAAAACATCTTTTTGGCAAAAGCCCTAACAGTTAGTTGGCTAGATGAAGGCCATAGCTGAGAGAAGAGAAGAGTGACAAAGAAAAGTCAGCAGGCATTGTTAACAACAATAGAAAAGATTCATTGCAAAGAAATATTGCAACGCAATAAAGAACTAACAATGATAACGAAGTTTAACAAAAGATTAGAGTTAACTATCGGGGTACGATAGAATGCCCCTTGTAATCGAAATGTTAGACAGAGTTATCATATCATGCCCCTTGCAATATGACGTAAGTGGACAAAAGAATAGAAGGTAAGTTAGTTGCAAGGTAAGTTAAGGTTAAAGTCTAAATTACTTTGTAAGTTGTAGTTTTTAAAGGTAAGTATAAAGTGTTACGTATTTTTTTTTTTCAGGTAAGGATCAGGTAAGTTTTAGGTTAAATTACGAAAGTTGTTTAGTTGAGAAAATAAAAATTTGTGTTAAGTTGTTATAAAAATTTGTCATTATTACTGTTAATAAAAGAAAATAATAATCGTCGGACATCAGTCTTTATGTCGAGTCCTCAAACAGTCCCATCGCTTGACATCTTCCACTGGAGTCAAATTGGGTGGAAAATTGGAATCTTGAGGAGTGGAAATTTTCTTGTTGGTAAGTCTGTCAGTAGAATTACAAGGCAGATCTTGAAACGCTTGTGAACTTGTTTCTCTTCCGGGAGTTGGTTGTCCTGTTGATAACGAAGCATCAGCATCAGGTAAAGTCTCGATTGAAGGTAAGATGGTCTCATTGGAAGGTAAAACGTCATTGTCTGAGTGCAAAGAGAACTGGTTGCGCCAAATAGACATGGACTTCCGAGATGATAACGGCTTCGTAAGAATGTCAGCTTCCAATTCTTCTGATGGTTTGTGTCGTAGTGCAAGATCGTAAAGACGAATATAATCTTGCACCATGTTTAAACGTTTCTGATAATGACGGGAACGTGTACCTCCACCATTCATTACCAGGTACATTGCGGAGTGACTATCTGTGTTGATGATAGTCGGAGATTGAACAAGTACTGGAGCCAATTCGAGAAGAAGATCACGAATCGGCACTATTTCCTTACAGGCCTCCGCAATGGCGTACAACTCGGCCTCGCAAGAACTAATAGCAACCAAAGATTGTTGACGGGTTTTCCAGAAAATTGGTATGGACCCAATGAAAATCACAATTCCCGAAACTGATTTAGAGTTTGGGAATGAACTCAATGAAGCATCTGAAGAAGCTGTCAGTGATCCAATTCGACGTTTATCAAAATGAATTGCCCAAGTTTTAGTTCCTTGCAGGTAACGCAATATTCGTTTTAGAGCTCCGTAATGGTGTTGCTGTGGGCTGTGATTATAACTGCTAAGAGAAATAGTGGCAAACATAATATCAGGACGGCAGGAATTAGCTAAGAACATGAGACATCCAAGCAATTCTTGATACGGTTTTGGTTCAATCATTTTGGTCGTTAATTTCAAGTGCTGATTCTGATCAGATAAAGCTGGAGATCGAACTGGATTACAGTGTTGCAAGCCAAAACGTATTAGAACCTTTTCAATGTATTTCTGTTGTGTAACCAAAAAACCTGTAGAGGTTGGACGAATTTCCATGCCTAGATAAAGTTGATCTTTAACTTCTATCATCTTCAATTTCCGTCGTATTTTCTGAAGATAGTAAGTAGTTAATTTAGAATCACTGGAGGCCAAAAAATCATCGTCCACGTAAATTCCAATTATTAGGAGAGAAGTTGGAGTTACGTGAAAGAAAATACAGGGATCGGACTGTGATTGTTTTAGGCCTACCGAAATCAAAATGGCGGTGAATTTTTGGTTCCAGCAGCGTCCCGATTGGGGCAATCCATAAAGGCTCCTGTTAAGACGACATACAAGAAGTGTTCCAGAAGATGTATGTGTTTCGTAACCGGGAGCTTGACCGACGTATGTAGGTAAATCAATGTCACCGTTAAGATAAGCCGTCTCGATGTCAAAGAAGGTAATGGTGAGACGATAATAACTGGCAATGGCAAGTAGAATGCGTACTGAAGATGACCGGATAACAGGGGAATAGCTGGATATGTAGTCTTGCCCAGGTATCTGATCATAGCCAGCGGCGACTAATCTTGCTTTAAACTTGCGAATTGTGTTATCAGGGTTTAATTTGCGTGTAAGAACCCATTTAGTCTTAACGATCTTCGCATTCGTTGGACAGGGCGTTAGGTCCCAAACGTGATGTTGTTCGAGGGAATGTAACTCAGACTCCATCGCCCGCAGCCAGTGAGAAGCATCAGGAGATGCGACAGCTTGTTTGTAAGTTTTGGGTAGTGGATGGAGGGTTGTAGGTAGCGTCGGCACCTGAGAAAGTTGAGAAGATTGCATGTCTTCATGAAAATCAGTAGCCGGTGAAAAAAGGATTCGAGAATCTGAAGATCGCAAAAGAATGTAATTGTTTGGAAGTTGATATCCCAAAAAAAATGCTTGTTTACAATCAGATTCTGTGCGAGGAATCGAACATGATGATCCGAAACAGCGTAGATGTGGTAAACGCCTATTGTGTGGAGCCCAGCTTAAGAAAGGAACACGTCCCTCTAGATCAGGTAACAGGTTGTGTGTAAAAACACAGAATTGTAATGCATAATCCCAATATTTCTGATGTAAAGTTGAGTCTTGTAAAAGTTGCGTAATTTGTAAGTGAAAATATTGAGTGTAAGAATCAGGAATGATCTGAAGATGAGTTCGTCGAGAACCAAAGGAGGGTGCTCCCAGAAAACGGCGTGTCCGTTGTGTCATAATCAGGTGTGACGGTTGTTGTCGCCCATGAGACATGTGAAAAGTTAGAAATTCTGAACAAAGTCGACGAAGGTGTGTTGGAGTCGAACCAAAACGGATAAACAATTTTTGAGAAAATTGATCAACGATGAGTAAAGCGAATTTGTCTCCTTTGGTTGAAGACACTGCACATGGACCCAGCAACATAAATAATAAGGAATGAAAAGGACTGTTGGATTTGAAGATCGGCAACGGCGAAAAATAGTCATGGCTAGAGCAGATCTTACAAGACAATTGTGAATCTGGCAACGGAATTCGATAAAATTGAGTAAAGCGTCGAACAGTGGCGATGTCGGCATGACAAAGTCGGCGATGCCATAAATCAAGTTGGGAGGATACAGGATGAGAAGTCAGAGAAGGCTCCTGGTCGTAACCTTGGCGAAGGATGGTAGAAGGATTTACAAGAGGTGAAAAAGTCGAAATCTTTGGAGTATGTGTTAGGGAAGATGTTGAGGCAGAAATTGTGTGAGTGGGAACGGGAGGTAAGCTCACATTACAAAATTTTTGTAAAATGTCAGTATGTATTGGAGTGAGATCAGGTTTCATCGTAGGAGGCAGTTCGGTGCAATATTTGCCTTTGGAAAAAGGTATGGTGGCAATATCTTTTCCATTGCGATAATATAGAGTGGCAAAATTTGTGTCAAAACGGGAAAGAACATTCTTTTGAGCCAGGCAGTGTACCGAGAGGATGTTATGCGATAAATTTGGACAGTAAAACACATTATAAAGTCGAAATTTGGTATCTCCAATCTTGAGTCTTAATTCCCCTTCTAATACTGCAGTGAGTTGAGTATTTTTACAAGCCAAATGGACTTGAATGTTTACATTGGTTGGCGAAAATAACCAAGTCGGATCCTTGCAAAGATGGAGGGTCGAACCCGAATCAAGGAGCCATTCATATATCTTTTGGGAAGTAGGAATTGTGGAGACCATGAAAGTGTGGTGTTCATAATTCTTGTTGTGAATATCAACATATGCAGAAAGACTTACATATTCATCCAAATTGTCTGTTGAGTCTTGAATAGTAGAAGGATGGATAAATTGAACAGCAGAATTACAGCCTGAATTGTTGTAATCTTCGAAGTCATCGAAAGTAATCTCAGGTACAGGTTGAGAAAAAGTTTGTTGTTGTTCTGCGGCAGTAGATGGATCATTTCCAGTAGTGGCTTGCATTTCTTGATGCGAAGTGGCCAAGGAAGTCTGAGGGTTAGGTCGGAAAAAATTTCGTCGCGTCGTATTTCGTGACCAGCGCGAACGTGAACGGTTTCGTGAACGGGAAAAAGTTCGTGAATTGTTTTGTGTCTGGTTATTCTGAAGAACACGACAATCATTTGTTGTATGTCCGCAGTTACCATGGTGAGTGCAGAAAAAAACCTCATTTGAACGATTTGATGTCAGAACTCTAGAAGTGGATGCTCGTGAATTACGTGTAGAAAAATGTGGAAGTGAGCGAGTAATCGTTTGCACAGATGATGATAAAGAAGGAAAATTGTTGTTCGGAAAAGTAGGAAAAACCAAAAGTTCTTGTAGCAAAAGAGTCTCGGCTTGGTCGAGAGTCATTGTGTTTTGTAGAATGATATGGCGTTTCACTTGCTGTAAATTCGGCGATGAAATGCCTTTCATTACATGGAAAATCATTTCGTAATCGGCGATATTATTTCCCGCGGCAGCTAGTTGACTGTGTAAGAATCTGGCCCGAAGAAAATATTCAGAAATCGTTTCTGAAGGATCATAACGAATATTATGAAGTTGGCCTAGATAGTGTAATGCACGTTGGTGATTTGGCACATCGTATTTCGTCTGCAAACTGGTCCAAATTTCAGAAGTCAAAAGTGTGTCCGAATAACGAAAAAAGTGTGCTCGGTCCATCGTTTTGAGCATAAAGCTCCTACATTTATGATTGGCAGTGAGCCATGTGACATGTTCAGGAGAATTGTGGTCATTAGGCTCATTCGTGAGAGCAAGGTCAAAAAGACCTTCACCTTGTAGGTGGGCTTTCACTAAAGGTGCCCAGAGCTTATAGTTCTCAGAAGTTAAAGCGTGTACTCCTTTGTAGGGGCCTGTTTCGGCTTTTAAAGCGTCAAAAGAATTCATAGTGTGAATGTGAACGTATATAAATCGTAAGGCAAGTACGTAAAATAGCGTCAATAAAAAGTACTGAAAATAGTTACCGAAGTAAATGTGGAGTGAGAATTGTCCATACGCTGCTGCTACCACTATATCACGCGCTTTGTTTCTGTGTGAGAAGTAAGCGTGACTTTAGATAGGAAAATAAATCCAAAAGGCCCATACCGTTATGCGTTTCGTATTTCTGGTTTAGTGCTTTAGAGCTTGTGTTACTCTTACCAGTACGAACGATAACTTAATCCTATCTGTGTAATGCGAGATCAGGAAACAAGATTCAACATTGATAAGAGGCTCGTGGAAAACTCGCATTGATCATAAATTGCATTTGATGACATGCACATAAGACTTCGGTAAAATGGTAAATCATTATTCACTTGATCAAAAACGTTGACGCTTCATTCACTTCTTAACCATAGACTGACCTGTGGTGTGTTAAAGATGCTGAAGAGGAAAATGGTAAAGTAAGTTCAAGACCACGAAGTAAAACGTTGACAAACTTTATTGACGAGTTTGCCATTGGTTACGGTAATTCTTATAAGCCTTGTTTTGTTTGTACAATTCTTTCATCTAAACGGCAGTTGCAAATATAAGAGTTCAGCATATCGTAGTTGCACTACAAACTGATAAAACAATTTTGACATGTGAATCAGAATTAAGAGTTAAATAATAAATTGTATAAAAACATCTTTTTGGCAAAAGCCCTAACAGTTAGTTGGCTAGATGAAGGCCATAGCTGAGAGAAGAGAAGAGTGACAAAGAAAAGTCAGCAGGCATTGTTAACAACAATAGAAAAGATTCATTGCAAAGAAATATTGCAACGCAATAAAGAACTAACAATGATAACGAAGTTTAACAAAAGATTAGAGTTAACTATCGGGGTACGATAGAATGCCCCTTGTAATCGAAATGTTAGACAGAGTTATCATATCATGCCCCTTGCAATATGACGTAAGTGGACAAAAGAATAGAAGGTAAGTTAGTTGCAAGGTAAGTTAAGGTTAAAGTCTAAATTACTTTGTAAGTTGTAGTTTTTAAAGGTAAGTATAAAGTGTTACGTATTTTTTTTTTTCAGGTAAGGATCAGGTAAGTTTTAGGTTAAATTACGAAAGTTGTTTAGTTGAGAAAATAAAAATTTGTGTTAAGTTGTTATAAAAATTTGTCATTATTACTGTTAATAAAAGAAAATAATAATCGTCGGACATCAGTCTTTATGTCGAGTCCTCAAACAGTCCCATCGCTTGACATCTTCCACTGGAGTCAAATTGGGTGGAAAATTGGAATCTTGAGGAGTGGAAATTTTCTTGTTGGTAAGTCTGTCAGTAGAATTACAAGGCAGATCTTGAAACGCTTGTGAACTTGTTTCTCTTCCGGGAGTTGGTTGTCCTGTTGATAACGAAGCATCAGCATCAGGTAAAGTCTCGATTGAAGGTAAGATGGTCTCATTGGAAGGTAAAACGTCATTGTCTGAGTCTGGTTGTGATTCGGCCGACGAAGATTGAAGATCATCCGATAATGCATCAACATCAATGGGTTGCTCCGGTGGTTGATCTACGTTGTCACCCGGAAAAGGAGAGGGTGGACGTCTGGCAGGAGGATCTTCAGAAGATGTAGAGGACGAATCATCATCGTATTGGTGAGGACGAGATGAAAATTGTTGACGTCGTACTGAATCTCCAGAATTGCGATAAAAATCAAAATTGATTCGTTCATCTTCATGGAAAAGAACGTTTCTGGTAACTATCAGACGACCAGTTTTCCAGTCCTGCAGCAAATACCCACCTCGACGGGGAGCATAACCAAGAAATAATGCTGGAGCACCAGGTGGTGTAAACTTGTGTTCTCTGTTAATTTTCGGTACATTATAAAAACAGAAGCTGCCAAAAGTCCTATGATGGTTATAAGATGGTACTTTGGAACTCCACCGAATCATCGGTGTGGTGTCGGATGGAAGTGAAGACGACGGCGAAACATTATGAGCATAGGCCGCGAATTCAATTGCTTGCTGCCAATACACGGGCGGTAGATTGCCCTCTAATAATAGTGCTCTAGTCTGTGTTAAGAGAACACCAATTGCTCGTTCCACGACAGAGTTTTGCTGTGGGTTTTGAGGTGTTATAAATTGATGTACTATTCCTGCTCTTGTTAGTATATCATTGAACGCTGAACCATGAAATTCGGAGGCATTATCCGTGCGAATTACGCATAATTGAAGTCCCAGTTCTCGCTCCTTTTCACGGATAAAGTTTAAGATGACTTGAGGACCTTCGGCTCTTGTTTTAAGACAGAAAACGAAGTAACGCCTCGAGAAAATATCGACAATTACTAACGCATATCGGTTCCCTTGCAACGAGGGAATGGCAATCGGCCCGGCGTAGTCAGCGTGTATCGTATGGAAAATGCGTGGCGCGTGCAGGTTGCTCTTGCGATGGAAAGGTGTGCGCTTGCTCTTAGCGGCTGAACAAATGTGGCAAGGAGTTAGATTGCCTTTGGTAACATTGACGCCACGAAGAAGGCCATATGAGACAAGTTGTCGCATCTTGCGCTCGGAAAGGTGCCCGAGTCTCCGATGTAATAATTCCCATCGCTGTGTGCTGTTATAAGTCGAAGCCAGAGACCGTTGCGGTGTTTGGGAAGTCTGTGTCTCCTGATCAGAAGATGGATGTACGGACGCTGAAAAATCTGTCTGAGTTTCTCTGGTATAAGGAAAAGAAGGTAAAGTTTGCGTAGTCGACTCGGCAGAAGTCATAATCGGAGTTTGTGTTCAGAAAATGAGTGAGTCGGGGCAGGAGGCAAACTCACATTACAAAATTTTTGCAAAATGTCAGTATGTATTGAAGTGAGATCAGGTTTCATCGAAGGAGGTAGTTCGGTGCAATATTTGCCTTTGGAAAATGGTATGGTGGCAATATCTTTTCCATTGCGATAATAGAGAGTGGCAAAATTTGTGTCAAAACGGGAAAGAACATTCTTTTGAGCTAGGCAGTGTACCGAGAGTATGTTGTGCGATAAATTTGGGCAGTAAAATACATTAAAAAGTCGAAATTTGGTGTCACCAATCTTGAGTCTTAATTCGCCTTCTAGTACTGCAGTGAGTTGAGTACCTTTACAAGCTAAATGTACTTGAATGTTTACATTGGTCGGTGAAAATAACCAAGTTGGATCCTTGCAAAGATGAAGGGTTGATCCAGAATCAAGTAGCCATTCATATTTTTCTTGAGAAGTTGGAATAGTGGAGACCATGAAAGTGTGGTGGTCATAATTCTCACTATGAATATCAACATATGCAGAAAGGCTAACATATTCATCCAAGTTGTCTGTTGAGTCTTGAAAAGTAGAAGGGTGAAAAAATTGTATAGCAGAATTGCAGCCGGATTCATGATAATCTTCGAAGTCATCGAAAGTAATCTCAGGTACAGGTTGGGAAAAATTTTGCTGTTGTTCTGCGATAGGAGAGGAATTATTTCCATCAGTGGTTTGAATTTCTTGATGTGAAGTGGCCAAGGAAGTCTGAGGATTAGGCCGGAAAAAATTTCGTCGTGTCGTATTACGTGACCAGCGTGAGCGTGATCGATTCCGGGAACGGGAAAAAGTTCGTGTGTTATTTTGTGCTTGATTGCTACGAAGAACACGACAGTCATTCGTTGTGTGTCCGCAATTGCCGTGATGAGTGCAGAAAAGAACTTCTGTAGAACGATTCGCAGTCATAATCCTGGAAGCAGATGCTTGTGAATTACGTGCGGAAAAACGTGGAAGTGATCGCGTAATCGTTTGTACAGATGATGACAAAGAAGGAAAATTGTTGGTTGAAAAGGTCGGAAAAACCAAAAGTTCCTGCAGCAAAAGGGTTTCGGCTTGGTCGAGAGTCATAGCGTTTTGTAGAATTATATGCCGTTTTACTTGCTGTAATTCAGGTGATGTAATGCCTTTCATGACATGAAAAACCATTTCATAATCGGCGATATTATTGCCTGCGGCGGCTAGTTGACTGTGTAAAAATCTGGCCCGAAGAAAGTATTCAGGGATAGTTTCTGTAGAATCATAATGGATGTTGTGAAGTTGGCCTAAATAGTGCAATGCACGTTGGTTATTTAAGTTTCGTTTAGTTTAGTAAAGTTTAGTTTATTTAAGTTTCGTTTAGTTTAGTAAA
>JAQGAL010000043.1:0-12187 GCA_034697385.1 Lithobius mutabilis | reverse complement strand
CAAGTCCAATGGTAGTTCTTTGATTTTCCAAGCCAGAAGTGGGTCCTTACCCCTTAACACTCGAACCCGCAACTGGAATGAACACAGCAAGATTTGTCGGGCCTGTAATTTAGGATCTGAGAAAACCTTACAGCATTAAATTTTTACAGGTCATCTATACAAAACAGACCAAAAGCTTTTATTGGAATAACTTCCTACTTGCTACAAAACTGTAGATACAGATCCTTTGGTTACTATTCGGTTTTTACTTGGGTTCCAGCATCCCAGCGATCATATTTTATGTCCAATGAAAGTATTCTTAACCTCTACCTGAAAGAAACGGCATGATTTTCTCATTTCTGCTGTTTAGCTAGGGAAGCAGTGGGTTACTTAGTTTACTGGGCTGCCCGCTAGGACGTGCGTTATAAAGCGTTTGCCCGCCACCAAGCATACGTACATACATACACACACGAAGCGCGATAAGTTTTGGTTTCATAAAAGTAAACAGTCTAACGAAGATGAAATGCTGGCTGTTGCTTGTCACTTCGTCTTAATTACACTCGAAAATATACCTGCATCTCTCTGCGTCGTTTTCCACCAGAAGGCTCAAGCCAAATCGTCCACATGGTTATGTATTTTGGATAAAATCAGAAGAAACTTACCGGACATTGCCTGCAGCCAGACGTGTCGGCTGCTTCGCTCATTTCAGTTCAACTGCATTTCTTAGCCTATATGAAGGCGAGGTCAGGCGAAGATTAAAGCCAGATGCTCTTCCCAATATTATTACTACCAGCGGCGTCGATTTCTTAATTTGAGTGGGAGGACAGAAAAAATTAATATTTGGTAATTATTCCTATGCAGTTTTTTAAATAGTAAAAAGCTAATTTTTTAAGGAATTCAGCAAACTGTGGTTTCAAATCGTGTTATCGTGTTATTTTTGTTTCGCCTGTTTAATTGATTGGTGACAGCCAGAGGGGATGTGTTGATAACGGATTACCACCCTTTTACTTCTTTTTTTCTGGATTTACGTAGCACATGTGTGGGTACGGCTGAACCGTTCTCCATGGCGACGGAGGTTCGTATGATAGAAAACTGGAACCCAAGGCTACTTACCCTCTCACAAAAAAAAGTCCCAACCCACGCACAAAAATTGTACCCTCGAAACTCGCGACCTCACGCAAAAAATAGCCCTATACCCACCCCCCACACAAGAGCCTACTATTGTATCCGGTGTAGGTCAGTAAACCAACCTCGATGCACGCCCGCCAAAAAAACAGAACTCCGACCCATCCTAATTTACAACAAAAAAGTTCATCACCCTCAGTAGCAAAAATAATCCAGCGTCTGCAGCATCCAGCTGCAGACCATTTAAATCTATTTTTGCTTTCTTCAGCAAGAAATATCGCTACACTGTCCCATGCTGCGTAGCTTGGGTTGTGTGGCTTAAAATAAACCTTGCCAGCCCGCCAAAGAACGGAGATTTAACAACTATAAAATTTCGCCAACGCCATCTTGATTTTCCCTACCACCTCTACACATACAAAGGCTGTATAAATATGTGGTCAGACCGTGATAGGATCACATCACACGGTCGTCCACACTCCCATAACGTGATTCCGCACTCGTTGTTGATGGCTCCAGTTCGTGCTCTACAATTTGTGCTCCAATTCGTGCTACAGGTAAGAACGCATGCTTAGTTTTATTCCTAAAGTTAACGCGTTTATGCTCTTAAAAAATTTATATTTTATTTTATATTTTAATTGGGATCATTCTTTCTTTACCTTTCCCATCCCCAAACCCAAAATTCCAGTAATTAGCCTTGATCAGCCCATTATGATAGGATTTAGCATGCACATGCGAAACAACATATTGAATGAGGAAGCATTGGTAACGATTGCCAATTACCAAGTTCCAGTGTTGGGAGTTATTCCCATGACCAAAGCCTTCTTCTTTAACTACGATCAGTGGCAAAAAATACTCATTCTGCTAGAAAATTCGTCATACAAATATTTCCAGCAGAAAGAGAGAGAGAGGCCCCTTCGAAAAAGTGGTCCCCGTAACCATTGAACTCTCAGTACGTATTACGAGAGAAGAGAATATCGCCTATTCCAAAATGACCTTCACTTAACCGGGTTCCACTTATACCATTGGCCAAAAACAGTGCCGTAACATCGTTACGCTGGCTTACCTCATTAATACGAGTTTGGAAAACATCATGACCGCACAGGACGTGGTGGGAAAGAAAAAGCGCGTGGTTACGACGTCCGACAGGGACTAATTTTGTTGTTCTTTTTT
Source organism: Lithobius mutabilis (assembly GCA_034697385.1). Taxonomy (NCBI): domain Eukaryota; kingdom Metazoa; phylum Arthropoda; class Chilopoda; order Lithobiomorpha; family Lithobiidae; genus Lithobius; species Lithobius mutabilis. Next base: position 9,913 of record JAQGAL010000043.1, on the reverse strand, counting down.
CCTCCCCGCAGCTATCGTACCATTTTTTCCTTGTTTTCATTTTTTTATTATTTCCCGATTATCGTGTCCGTCATTAGCAATTTCAAGTTAACGTATCACAATGGGGTGAAAGTGATTCCTTCAATGAGCCATCTAGCCAAATCATGCTTTAGGATTCTGTATTCAACGAAATAATGTTAGGCCTTACCGATTAGACGAAATTCCAATCAGTAAATTCTCAACTCACGGATCCCTTTCCAGCCCGTTTCGCTACAGGGAGAGGAACAAAATCACCTGTCCCTCTCCCTCCTTGTTAGCCAGTAACGACGCCCCCGCACACGAAATCCACATGATGATGGAAATTAATGGGGGGCCAAATTTCAAAACGAGAGTGCTTTGGTCAGAAATTGATTTAGAGCGACTACCTTTCATTAACCAGGCCATTTATCAATGCACTTATCAACATTATTTGATGAAATCCAGCCTCGACTTATCGGCTCTTCATTCCCTTACAGAGTTGCCAGATCCCATTCCTTCCCTGATGCACTAGTTCAAAAACCCAAGAAAAAAAAAGAAAAAAACGTCTCGGCCCGCCCTCTCCCTGCAGCCGGTGTTGCTAGGCAACGCTCCAATGCGTACATTGCTAGGCAACGCCTCAGCGTCGCTAGCCAACGCTTAGAAAGAAAGCTCATGCGAGCTTTGTGATGAGAATATTTGGCATGGAGAATGTAAAATACGTCACGTCACCCCTGCGAGGCGTCCTTTTCGCCTTCCGAGATAGTGACCCTTCACGAATGTATTTTATCTCCAGCTAGCTCCTTTTGTATCGTGTAAACCCCGTATTGTTTTCTCTCTTTTCTTTCTTCTTATTGTATGGCTTCGATGAGGGGGACGATTCGGAGAGCTAGGAGGAACAGAGTGGTGAAGAGAGTGATGAAGAGTTGGAGGGGGAGGGGAGGGCAGAAGAGAGTGATGAAGAGGGCGACCCATTATCGCTCAAACTATGGCGCACTTTTAGAGTTCAGACAGGTACGAGTAGGTACGAGATTCCGAACTCGGCAAACGAACGTATTGGTGCTAATACAACCTGTAAAGGCAGATACGCTCGAAAGGTACAATTAAAACCCAATACAATTCATTGAATTGTTGTTTAAAGAAATTTTTGAAAGGTTTTTACGCGGCGTGCAGCCCGACGATTACGTAGGAATTTGTTTGGCCACTCGAACGTTTGATTCCAAGCTGTACGTTCCCTTCCAGTTAAGGAAAGAATTCACGATCGAAAAAATTCTCGCCCTCCTTCTGTAAATATCGCAAAGCGTTAAAGAACTGGATGTGTTCAATAATTTTGAAATTATCGTTTCCCACATTAGGATGGGACGAGGGGGGAGGTTAGTTACCTCCGTGCTGAATTTCGACCAGTGGCTCAAAAACAAAAAAAATCGATCGTAAAGGTGCGCAACACCTCGGACCACTGTTGCCTGGCCCACTGTATCGTAACGCTGCTCGATAAATTTAGGAACAAAAGCTCGTTCCAACAACTGCTCAACGATGACAAATTACAATTGGGGAAAGCTTTAATGTTGCACGGCAGCGCTAGAGTTTGCCACGATCGTCCTGCGGGTCAGAAAGAAATAGAGAGCTTTCAACGCTACCTCAAAAAGTATCAAATCGTACTTTTTAAACGAATCGATTACAGAATCGAGCCCACGTACGTTGGTCCTCCCTCCAATAATAGGATCGTGTTATTGTTGCACAATTCGCATTACTACCTCACGTGCTTTTCGAACAGAAATACTATTGTTTCGAGTATTACAAACCTTACAGCCGCAAAGCGCACGTTTGTTTAACCTCCAAATGCCAACAATGCCGCTCTTGTACATCGCGATGCCGGCTCGAGGAGTGGGTGCGCTGTGGCCGATGCAGACGCTATTTTAAAAGCCAACAATGCTTGGAGAACCATCGCGTCGTGCAACCTCCTTTCGCCTTCCCCCTCTGCAAATGTCTAGCTCAGTGCCAACACTGCGGCCTTACCATAACTCCAGAAACCAAAGCAAAGAGTAAACATAACTGCGGTCTACGAAAATGTCAAACCTGCGGCCAGATGGTACCGTTGCACCATAGCTATTACATGCAGCTGATTCCCTACTCCGCCTTCCTCCTCCCCCAACCCGAAATGTCGCGTCTCGCATCTTCCTACCCAGTGGGTTATTTTCGACTTTGAATGTTATCTAAATAAGCCGTTCAACGTCATGCAGGACGAGAAAGAACGGTACAGGCACGTTGTCAATTTTGCTACTGCCCTCATGGTGTGCGAGCTTTGCTCCACTCACGATTTGCATACTGTTGTGTCGTGCTCTTACTGCGGCACTCGGCTCAAGTATTTCAGCAACGGAGACCTAACATTACCTAATTTTTGCGACTGGCTGTTCGGAACCTATCACCACCATAGCAACGTGGTGTGCATAGTGCATAATGGCTCTTCCTACGATTTCTCATTCGTAGCGAGTTACACGCTCGAATGTGGTATCAAACCAGCCCTCGTTCAAAACGGAGCACGCATCGTGAGCATGAAAATTCAAGGTCTGAATTTTAAAGGCTCAATTTTGTTCATACCATTAAAACTCGTCTCCCTCCCCATGGCCTTCGGGTGTCAGGACGTTGACCCGTTTGCCAAAGGCCACTTCCCTATTTCCATAACACACCCGAAAATTACGACTATTGCGGTCCAGTGCCCGCTCTCGAATATTTTGGCGTAGATTACATGTTTCAAAAAGACAGGAAAGAACTGATACAATGGTACTCGGAACAACGCGGTGTGCTCTGGAAACAATCAGAGCAGTTGAAACTGTACGCCATCCAAGACGTTTACGTTCTGGCTACAGCGTGCTTAAAATACAGGAACTGGTAAGGAAGGTAGCGCCCGTGGAACTGTTTCACGAATGTTTTACGTTACCCAATTTGGCTTTACGAATTTTCAAAATGAAATTTCTCAGGCCACGCATGATTAGTCTCATGTATCCCGATGTGCCTAGGCCTTGCAAGGCCTTCTCCAAACAGGCCATACTGTGGTTAGATTGGGAAGCCAGATGCCGTAGAATTAGAATACAGCAAGTGCGCAAAGGGGGGGAGGTTCTCCTGCTCAACCGATTCCACGTTGACCGGTTTTGCGCCGAAAAGCTGCTGGGCATAGATTTTTTAGGGTGCGTTTTTCACGGGCATTTTTGAGTGTTGGACAGACACCAAAGTTCCCTATTCGAACCTCACCGTTCAAGAAGTGTACGAAAACACGATGGCTAGAAACGAAGCCATCCGTCACTACAGCGGTTGCGAGCTCGTGGTGACATGGTCCTGCGAATCCGAGCGTGACGTGAGCCTAAACCCTACTTTGCGGGAATTTGTGCATGTTACGACGACTTCGAGGGTCGTGCCATTTCCCCCGTCCAGGCTAACTACGGAGGCAGGACGAAAACTTTAATCCACTACAAAAAATGCGAGGAGGGAGAATGCATTCACAATTTAGATTTTAATTCCCTGTACCCGAGTTGCATGTTGGACGGACGCTATCCCGTTGGAGTCGTCATTTTGACTCAATTCGCCAATAATGATGTCGATTCGTATTTCGGGCTCATAGTCTGCACTATCCTCCCCCGCGCGACGTCTCTACCTGCCGTCTCTGCCTTACAGAATGGGTGGAAAATTGTTTTTCTCTCTGTGCGCCACGTGCTGCTCAGGGCAGCCAGACGACGGTGATTGCCAGCACAGGGACACGCAGCGCCAGCTCGTGGGAGTTTGGCCAACCTTGAAACTTCAACAGGCCGTCAGGGACAAATATCGCGTCGTGCGTCTGCACAAGGTCTGGCACTTACCCTCCTCTATAGTCTACAGGCCCGGGCTTCAGGAAGGCTGTTTAGCCCTTATGTCCAGGGCTTCATGAAATACAAGTACGAGAGCACGGGATTCCCGGCAGACTGCGTCACGGACGAACAGAAATGCGATTACATGGCCAAAGTGAAAGAAGAGGAAGATACAGATCTCAATATCTTGAGAATAGCCCCAAATGCTGGAGGGAGGCTTCTTGGCAAGGCATTGCTGAACTCGTTGTACGGGAAACTGGGGCAAAGAAACAATAAACTAAGTACCAAATACTGTAAGATGTTACGCGAATTCCTAGCGACTTTGCAGAACCCTCAATACGTGATTTCCTCCATCGATTTCTATGGCGAAACGTGCGAGGTCAAGTACAGGAGCGACTGTTTGAGCGTCGAAGGCAACAGCAACGTCAACTGCTTGCTGGTGTCCTTCGTAACGGCTTACGGTAGGCTCAAATTGTTGCAAGCCCTGCGTCAACTGACTGGTGACAGCGCCGCGTACCACGACACGAACTCGACGTTGTTCGTGCACCGCGAAGGAGAGCCCTTCCCATTCACCATTTCCAGTAAACTAGGTGAATTTGGGTGACGAAATGCAAAAGTAGGGCAGAGGGTCTTACATCGTCGAATTCGTGAGTGTGGCAAGAAAGAATTATGCTTATCGCATCTGCAATGCCCAGGAAAACTGCTACGACACCTTGGTGAAAATCTGCGGTTTTCCCCTCTCGTTCGCCGTCAGTCAGAAACTCAATTTCGAAGTCATTAAAAAAATGGTGCTCGGCTTCGAACGCGACATGACGGTGAGCGTGACCACCCCCCGCTAAATCATTGGGCACAAACATAATGTTCTCACCGTGGAACGGAGCAAAAATTATAAGATTATCATGGACAAACGCCGCCTTTGGAATGATTTTTACACATTACTCTGGGGTTACTGATTGCCGCGTGTTATTTGTTTCGTTTCAGACGAGATGGATTTCACCGTCAATTTTCCCCTCTCTCCTCCCCTCAAAATGAATTACGTGCCCAATCTAGATGTTGAATATTACAGATCAGTCTTAACTCCTACTCCTTCTCTTAACTGTCTCCAAACCCACCCGAGCAAGGACAATTTAGCCGAGCTGAAACGGTACGTGTAACATATCTTGGACAAACAGTTCAAAACCCAGGCAGTCCGCTACCTCCCACAACTTTAAATCTCAGGTTTAGACCCTTTGGTGCTCGTCGCCATCCTCTTGTTAGGTTCTAAACGTTACTTGAATTTCAAGCACGGCTCTCAGCCTTACTGTATGACGGTTGCTTTAGACCCGGGCAATTTGCTGACTGTTCATTTCCAGACCCTGAGGCATTACGCGATGCGAGGGCTCAAGAACCCAGAAAGTTTACTCATGCTTTCCTCCCCCGGTAAAAAAAGTTTACTCGTGTTCTCTCTCTCTTTCAAGGCTTGTGCCTCTCCGTTGCTATTGTCTCAACGACGATCACGATGCTAGTAACTGGTGTTGCTGCTCCCATTCTGCGAATCCGACCATCCTTTTTCCCATTGCTGTCACTGCATTTTGTATTTTTATAACGCTTACTGCTGCTGTTGCAGCGAATGCTCAGGCCCTCTCTGCGTGTGCTGCTGTGAATACGCGGCTCGCGTCGTCGCTAAAAGTTCCGAGATCGTGATTTCCGAAAAGTTCCCATTCGGCCCCTAATATGCCAGTTATACTGGCACAGTTATGCCAGCAGAGCAGGCATAGTTATATATGCCGAAGGCATAGCGGGGGACCGCTCGGAGAAGTCGTGACTTTCGACCATGGCTGTCACCGATGATTTTATTCCCGTACAAATGAGAAAGGTGGGAGGGAGGCGAGAATGTTGAAAATCCCGTGCGGGCGATCATTAGCGAATGCTCAAAGTAGAGAGGGAACGTTCTGGACAACGGCTTGGCCTTGGCATCACGTGGGGAGTTTGGGGCCACGAGCTATAAGCGAGGCCGGATTTTATAGGGCGGAGGGCGATAGTTTCGATTTGGTACGTTGCCGCTACTGCGGCATCGTGGTGCATTCCTGGCTGCCTACCGATACGCCTTTGTGCGAACATCGAAAGCATACGAAGGGTTGCCTTTTCCTATGTGTTTTCCCCGATGGTAGTACTGAAGGCGGGGATAACGAATGGAAGAAAATGGAACGCAACAAAGTCCTCGCCGACGTTATTGATGGGCGGGAGCCAGAATGCCTCTACCTATGTTTTGTTGCTACTGCCTTAGTCACCGGGACTGCGTGTTCGGCGGCGAGGAGAACCGTTGCCAACGTTGCTTCCATTTACCCCCCCCCCCCAAAAAAAACCCCAAAAAACCAACTCAATTAAAAAGCCAGCGATCACCTTCAGTCAGTTCATTTTTCCAGATTCTTCTCCCATAGAACTACTCACTTTCGAAAAGCTGCTGCGAGCAGCGCGCTACGCGATTGGTTTCGTTCTTTGTATTTTCGGTTTTTATTTCGTTATTTACGGAAACGCTTTCGTTTTCGCCGTGGCCACGAGATCTCAGCACCATGCAGAGAACGAGTCTCCGTGTGGCCCGCGACGGCGGTGCCGCTGCTCCCGTCGATCCCGAAACTCGATTTGCAAAAAGTATGCTTAGGACCTATATACGAAGGCCCTATGAACGAAACTTACATTTCCCCACGAAGCAGCGAGAGCAATTCGACGGAACGATACGTCGTCCACCATTTTATAATGCTGTGCGACGAGGTGGCAGGTTGTATAACTTACAGTTCTCGAGATTTTTGCGAGTTTATCTTACGTCTTGGGAAAGACTGGAGACTGCAGATGATTTAACCATTTTATGCACCCTAGTAACGTGTTGATCTCGGGACCGACCGGCAGTGGCAAAACGGAATTAGTTAAAAAGTTAATTAAATACTCGGATGCTAAGTTTAGACCTCAGCCTAAATAATTTATCTGGGCTTGTTTGGTGCTGCCGCCCTGGTGGAAAGAACTACGGCATCGTGTTCAATTCGTCACGGAGATCCCCGATCCTAGCACACTCAACGCGCCGACGCCGCGTCTCATCGTTTTCGACGATTACATGGCCACGTTGTCCAAAGACGTGAACAGTCTGATCGCGCGTTACTTTTCAGAACTTTTGCAGAACGTGTTTAGCAACGCCGATAAGCACCACAGAACCGTCAGCCTCAACGTTCATTACATGGTACTGTTTCGTAACCTACGCGATCAAAACCTGCTACGTATTCTCGGGTCGCAGTTGTTCCCGCGTACTGGTGCGTTTTTGGAAAGCGTCGTGCGGGACATCACCCGAGATAATCCTTACAGTTAGGTCGTCGTTGACGTCAAGCCAGGCACCGACAAATTGACGCGAGTGAGAACGTCCATCTTCCCAGAGGACGGGTACAGCGTCGTCTACCGCCCGTCTATATAGATCGATGGTCGGGGCCGGCCGGCCTCATTAGAAATGTTGCGAACGCTACGACTTCACTGTGTTCTGCTCGCGAAAGCCTGTGCGCTTTGAGACCTCAGCAAAGGAGAGCTCTGTTGAAGGAGGCCACGCGATCCCAAGTCGCTTGCTTGTCCGAAATCGAGTTAAATTTGCTGCACAATAATATTCCAATCAGTTCAGCTTCGAAGTTGAAACTTTCACGTTACAAGCATCAGCTGCGCGCCTTGGCCTGTCCTAAAAACGATTTTAACAAACGTAAACGTATCTTGGTACAAAAAGGAGGAGTGCTCCCTTTTCGTCCACTCCTTTTGAAACCCGCCTTGGCCTTTCTAGGTGGTGTTCTACCCAGTTTATTAGGTAGGAAATGAGTTTTTGCAAGTATTATCTGGTACCGCAAGCCATGATGAACGAAACCCTCGCTGCCCCTGCCATCGTCGCCGCGACGCCTTTGCTGCGCGACGCTGCTTACGAATACGAGGTGAGAGTAGGTATAGTTACCAAGCTACTCGAGTTGGAGCAGGAGATGAACCGTATCGCCAGGGTGAACGATATAACCGACGATCACAAGGTGGTCTTAATAGCAAACTTGTAGCGTCAACTTAAAAAATTTTCAGACGCAGTTTCGTAGCAGCGGTCCGGCATCGGGAGTGGTTCTTACAACGCCCGCCGCCGCTGCTGCTGCTGCTTCCACACCCGCTGCTACTCCCGCAGCCACTGCTACTCCCCCAGCCACTGCTACTCCCACCGCAGCGGCACAAACGGGAACTAAACCGAAGAAGAAGAAGCAGCAAAAACCACCTAAAAGCGAAAACGCTCTTCCCGTTCAGGTAGAACCTTCCCCGCGCCGCATGCGACATGGTTAAATTTTACCTTGGACACATTTCCCATAGTAATGAGGCTTGCTTGGAAAGCGTGTACTACGATCCGAGCCATGCTGCGGGCTTGACGGGTTCACCTAAGCAGTTGCATCGGGCCGCATAACGGGATGGTAAAAAATATAATCTAGAATGCGTCCTCGATTGGCTTTTAAAGCAGGATCGTTGCATAGAAATAGACGCGTTTGGTTTCGGAGATTGAAAACAATAGCTTTGGGTCTGAACGATCAGTGCCAGTGCGACTTGTCAGATTTGAAAAGTTTGGTTAAATACAACGGGGTTACCGCTACATTTTGTCCTGCATCGACGTGCTGAGTCGCCGAGCCATGAACGTGGCTCTCAAATCTAAAACTGGGAAATCGATCGAGGAAGGTTTGAAGAAAATTTTTGCCACTTCCCCCTCCTCTGTTCCTTCTATCTGACCATGAAGGGGAATTTGCGGCGCCCGAAGTTCAAAAGTACTTGAAAAGCCTCCACGTCTGTTACTTTACAAGTCGGGACGACGTGGTGAAAGCCAGCCTCGTCAAACGATACCAGAGAACTCTTAAAACGAGAATGCACCGCTACTTTACGCGGTACGGTACGTACAAGTACGTGGACATACTTGACCGGCTCACGGAGGAGTATAACGAGACCGTGCATCGCGTGACTGGCGTAAAGCCGAACGCTGTCATGAACGCCAACCAGGGTAGAATCTGGCGCGCACTGCACGGGGAAGATCTGGCCGAGCTCGGTAAGAAAAGGTCTAGGCGTTCTGCTGCTTTCAACGTGGATGATCTCGTCCGAGTAGGTGCGTCGGTGCGTGCTACTTTCGTGAAAGGGTTTCGCGGATTGTGGTCTCGGGAGGTGTTTGTGGTGGACGCGAAACGCGAGTCGTGTTGGATGGTTCCTACCTACACATTAAAGGACCAAAATGGCGAAATTGTAACGGGAAAATTTTACGCTCCCGAGATTAAAAAAGTTGATAAGACTGGGAGTGGCGAGTACTGCGCCATAGATGAGATCATGCGATCGGTGGGCAAAGGTTCTGCACGAAAGCATTACGTGTCTTGGGTAGGGTACGGGCCTCGATTTAATTCTTGGATAAAGGACAAGGACTTGAAAAGACTTTAAGATGGATCAATCGTTCTACGTAACGCTTCCTAGTAATTCGTCTATCGAATTTTTTCTGGATAATACTTTGACGTCCTACCGCACTCGACTGCCTCAACCTTTGGATCTCGATGGGGCAAATGGGGAAGTCGGACTCTCTGAAATTAATTACACGCGTACTTGGTTCAACGTTTCGCGAGGGGAAATGACAGAAGTCGAGTACGGATATCAGTCTTTTTACAATTTCCCGCACTACGTGCTGGACCTCAGCCTCCCTACCTTTAGGTGGCAAGTGCTGCATCTCGTGAAATTTCTAAATTCGTAGCTGGAAAATTATTTCGGAGAAAGGATGATACAGTTTAGTAGAGACGACGACGGTACGTTTCTCGTTGCAGATCTCATTTCTAGAGACAACAGAGGCACCGTGTCTAAATCTTTGGCTTATTTTCTGCATTGGAAGCCTCGCAAGCCTAACGCTTACATGGACTTGGGGGACTGGAACCATGAGCCCTTTGCGGAATTTAACTTGGACATGAACGACGGTATGTGGTGGATTTCTATAGCCACCTACTCCCCCGTGCAGCGTCTGTTCTTCCCGCCCGGATATTACGCCTTGCCCGACATACTGGTAGAACAACTCAACAAATTGTTGGAGC